>JAOEHQ010047793.1:0-10601 GCA_025447715.1 Asclepias incarnata | reverse complement strand
GGCAAAAAGAAGGGGAATGGGAAACAGGTAGATAACAGACAGCCTCGGCAGGTGGAAGGGATTCGGATAACAAAGCCAAAACCACAGTTTGTTTATCGACCTAAGGATATGGGTGCTAAACCTAATGCTACTGTTTCGCAATCTACTAGCAAGCCTGATAAGGCGTCGGGTTCTTTCTCAGGTGGTGCGTCTACTTCAGGTTCGTCTGTTCCTTTAAAGAATTCTTATGGTGTTTTACATGATGAAGCTGATAGTGATACTGAAGTTGTTTATGAGGAACAAAAGGATGGGGCAATTTCTGATAATATAGGGGCAAGCACTCCTACTGCATCTGTTTTTAATGTTTAAAATTGCAGCTTGGAATATTAGAGGAATGAACCAACCTCCTAAACAAAAAGAGGTTCGCCAGGTTGTTGTTGATAATAACTTGTCTATTTGTGCTGTTCTTGAATCACATATTGATTCTTTGCGTGTTGATAAACTTTGTTCTAATGTTTTTTGGAGATGGAATTGGATTCATAATGGTAGTTTGTGTTCTAAAGGATCACGTATTATTCTTGGTTGGGATCCGGATAGGGTTGATTTAATGCTTATTTCTCAATCTGACCAAGTTATTCATACTCAAGTGTGGTGCAAATCGACCAAGAAGATGTTTTTCTGTTCATTTGTGTATGCTCATAATAATTATATTTTGAGGCGTGATTTGTGGAACAATTTATCTCTTCACAAGCAATTTGTTCGAGGTAAAGCTTGGTGTCTCTTGGGGGATTTTAATGCTTCTTTATCTCTGGATGATAAGTCTGAAGGAATTTCGAATGTGGATATTTCAATGCGAGAATTCAGAGCTTGTGTTGCTGATATTGAGATGACTGATCTGAAATCTTTTGGGATGCATTATACTTGGAATCAAAAACCAAGAGGGGAGCATGGTCTTTTGAAGAAGATTGATAGAATTCTGTCTAATAATGAATTTTCTGATTTGTTTACGGGTGCTACCGCTATCTTTCAGCCATATCGAAGTTCTGATCATTCGCCTGCGGTGTTGCAAATTCCCTTGGATATACGGTTCAAACCGAAACCTTTTAAATTTTCGAATCTGCTTGTTCATAATTCGAATTTTAAACAGGTTGTTTCTGATTCTTGGAATATGGAGATTAATGGTTTTCTTATGTTTCGTGTTGTGAAAAATCTTAAAGCCCTTAAAAAACCATTACGGAAATTGCTATTTGATCAAGGTAATGTTCATAAGAAGGTGTCTCTGTTGCGTACTGAATTAGATGCTGTGCAATTAGCCCTTGATAAGGAGCCGTTTAATCCTGTCCTCCGAGAGGAGGAAGCTGTTTATCTTAATGCTTATAATGAGGCGCTTTTATCTGAGGAGCGGTTTCTTAAACAGAAGGCTAAAGTGCAATGGTTAAAAGAGGGTGATTCTAACTCGGCGTATTTTCATCGTGTGGTTAAAAGCAAGGTGCAAAGAAGTCGAATTGATATGGTTCAGGATGCTAATGGGCAGATTGTTTCGGGAGATGATGTGCCGCCTACTTTTGTTAACCATTATATTAATTTTCTTGGCAATACAGGTAATGTAAGTCAGCTGGACATGGAGGGCTTATTTCATAATAAACTGTCTCCTGCTGAAGCATTAGCAATGGTATCTCCTGTTTCTGATAACGAGGTGAAAGAAGCTTTGTTTGGAATGGGTGATGATAAGTCGCCAGGACCGGATGGCTATTCTGCTGCTTTTTTTAAGCATTCTTGGGATATTATTGGAGCGGATATTAGTGCTGCTGTTCGTGATTTCTTTGTGTGTGGTAAGCTACTTAAGGAGCTCAACGATACTGTTATTTCGCTTCTTCCCAAGGTTGTTTCGCCTTCTAAGGTTACTGATTATCGTCCTATATCCTTATGCAATGTCCTGTTTAAATGCATTACTAAAATCATTGCAAATCGGATAAAAGGATGTTTGGAGAATTTAGTCAGTATTAATCAATCGGCTTTTATTCCGGGAAGGAAAATCTCTGATAATATTCCTCTTACCCAAGGACTTATGCATAACTACCATTTAGATAGAAGCCCTCCTAGATGTGCTTTGAAAGTTGATATCCAGAAAGCATATGATACAGTTGATTGGGGTTTCTTGCAACAAGTTCTTTTTGGTTTTGGGTTTCACGAGACTATGGTGGGTTGGATTATGGAATGTGTTGCTACCACGTCGTTCTCTATTTGTATAAATGGAACTCTGCATGGTTTCCTCAGGGGTAAACATGGATTGCGGCAGGGTGACCCTCTGTCACCTTATTTATTCACTCTGGTAATGGAGATCCTTACACTTATTATTAATCGTAAAGTTGCGGATTCTTTGTTTTCATACCATAGTAAGTGTGAAGAGCTGAAAATTGTAAATCTTTGTTTTGCGGATGATCTCTTTATCTTTTTGCGTGCTAATGTTGAGTCGGCTAGGATCATTATGGACTCACTTGAGGAGTTTAAAAACGCATCAGGTCTTGCTCCTAGTATGCCCAAGAGTACTGCTTGTTTTTGCAATGTCTTAACTTGTGTAAAGGTGGCTATTCTGAATATTTTGCCTTTTGAAGAAGGTAGACTTCCTGTGAAATATCTTGGTGTTCCTCTAGTGTCAACTCGGCTGTTGTACAGAGATTGTAAGGAACTAATTGATAAAGTACATAAACGAGTTAACGATTGGAAGAACCGGTTCTTATCCTTTGCAGGGCGATTACAGTTGATTAATTCGGTGATTTCTTCGTTGCATGTTTACTGGTCTTCTGTGTTTATTCTTCCTGCTCGTGTTATTTCCGAAATTGAACAGGTAATGCGAGCGTTTCTTTGGTGTCAGGGGCCGTTTAAACGTGGGAAGGCTAAGGTGTGTTGGGATTCGGTTTGTGTACCAAAGGAGGAAGGTGGGTTAGGGATTAGACGCATTGAACCTTTTAATGTGGCGCTCATTTCTGCTCATGTCATTGATATTCTGTTACAGAAGGAAACTCTTTGGGTACAGTGGATTCACTCGTATAAACTCAGAGGTCGAAGTTTTTGGGATGTTCCATTGCGTGGTAACATGTGCTGGAGCTGGAGGAAATTATTGCTTGTAAGACCTCTTATTCATCGATTTATATGGTTTTTGATTGGGGATGGTTGCAAAGCATCTGCATGGTTTGATCATTGGTGCTTCTTCTCCCCGCTGATTAACTTTCTTTCTGCTAGAACAATTACTTCTGCTGGTTTTTCTTTGGCTTCTACGGTGTCTGATATTGTGGATAATGGATCTTGGAAATGGCCGATTGAGTGGAATCGTCTGTTCCACATATTGACGTTCCTGTAACTACTAATGATGCTGATTTATGTGTTTGGAAGGATCAATATGGCCAGCTTCATGATTTTTCTGTATTAGTTGCGTGGGAGGACTTAAGACCACGAGCTAATAAGGTTGTATGGGCTGATATTGTTTGGTTTCCTGGCAGGGTTCCGAAATATGCATTTATCCTATGGTTGTGTTTCTTGAATAAACTTAAAACTCAGGATCGTATGCAAGTTTGGGATTCGCAAGGGCTGGATCCGGCTGCTCTTGTGTGTCCTTTATGTAACTCTCAACCGGATTCTCGTGACCACTTGTTCTTTGAATGTAGTTTTTCATCCCAAGTCTGGTCTTTAGTGAAGATTAAAGCTGATTTGGGGAATGTGGACTCGAGGTGGGATACTATTGTTCAAGCTTTATTGTTGTGGTCTAATAAGCGAACGTTTCAAAGTGAGGTGTCAAAACTTTTGTTTGCTACGGCTGTGTACTTTGTATGAAAGGAAAGGAATGCTAGAATTTTCAAAGACAAGAAGATGCTTCCTACTCAACTAGCGAAGGCTATTTTAGCGGCGGTTAGACTTAAGCTTATGTCCTTTCGCTATCGAAGAAAACAAGATGTTGAACGATGGTTTGAAGAATGGCGACTCCCTAGTTCTCTATTTATTTCAAATTAAGTTCTTTGTTTACTAGTTGTTAGTTGTTGCTAGAGCTAGTTTGATTATTGTGTAAGCACTTTGGTGCGTTGGATTTTGTAATAAGTCGGCTTGGTACTCTGCCATGTCGCCTGTTCTTTTCATATTTATATTATAACCTGGGTAATCCATTTACCTAAAAAGCTATAAATAGAGTAAAATAATAAATTACACAACTAATGAATCATAGGGAAATTACCTATAATACTTGAAGATGATGAAAGATTATTACTTCTTGCTCAAATCTACACCAAATAACTTTTCACTTAAAACTTGATAGATAGCGTTTTAAGCTTTCTTTGTGGTAAGGAATTTCAAGATAAGTTTGAAATGAATTTACAGAGGATGTTATCCTCTTAAATACCCAGCCACATTTCAAGTTTCATCTCTTGGCAAGAATAGCCCCTATAGCTTCTAATTCTACATATAAAGCTCTAATTTAATAACTAAAGCTCACACACCATCATTAAATTAACGGGAACACTAACACGGATTTTTCTACTTATTTGACACATTTTAATAAGCCACTTACTTATTACTACATAAAAACCACATAGCACATAATCACAAATTCTACTAAATATTCACTATTAACGGAAGGCACATGTTTGACCAACAGTCAAACTAACGATAAGGAAATAAAGAAATCGGGATGTTACACATGACACAGAAATATAAAGTTGGGTTCCTGACCAATCATTCCAGCATACCTTTTGTTTATTATTTACTGTAACAAATATGTATTCTAAACGGAAGAGTCGTGTAAAAATACAAAATTTTATTGTTCACATTTTGTTCCGTTAATAATGGATATAATATTAATAATAAAAATGGGATTAGGTATTAGATGCTACTACAACAATTTATTTTTCGATTTATCTTTCAAAATATGTTAAATGCATATAAACAATTTATCATGTAAATTATTTATAAAAGTAGCAGTACCTATGTCAGTAGCAATATATAAGTTAGAAAATCTTATATTTTATTAACTTTGCATGAAATAAAATAAAATTATAATTTAAATACAAAGAGTATATATAGGAAATCTTAAATTTCCTTTTTCTTTATAAAAAGCTATTATAAATAAATTTTGATAATTATAATTTTAGTCCAAATTCAAAGTTTTGTATAAAAAGCTATTTTTTTCTTTATACAAGACTTAAGCATAGTAAAAAGCTAAAAGGGTCGTTTCGAAATTGACAAAAGTATAAAGGGGTTATTGTTCTTAATACCATGACATAAAGGGATGATTTTGAAACTTTATATCAAGCAAGTGTCTACACGCATGTATTAAGAAGGTGGGAATTGTCATTGTTTGGTACACATAAGAGGGCACAGAAGTAGTAGTAGTAGTAGACTAGCAGCAGCAGTATAGTAGCCCAAATAATTACAAAAAACCAGAGAACAAAAGTCTTTATACCCTTTTCTTGGTGTGATAATTGGAGAGAGAATTAAAAAAAAATAAAAAAAAACCAAAAATAATTATAAAAAAAAAAAAGAACAACCCCAAACCATCCACACCTTCTCACTCACTTTCCATTTCCCAAGAACTCAAAAAGATAACAAAAAAACACACACAAACTACATAAAAAGATTTGAAGCCCCTCTTAGTGATCATGATGCTTGTTCAAATAAGTCTTTTTTTTCTAGCTAACTAATATATATGTATATATATCACGTCGCTACTGAAAGTGTCTGATCGAGATACTAAATATTCCCTGGTCGGTTTACATCTAGTATTTTTATTATTATTAATTAATTAATAGGTAGCAGTAGTAGCAGTGATTCTGATCTTGCTGCATATCAGTTTTTTTTGTATCAGAGTAGTAATTGTATATTTTGTGTAGTCTCTCTCTTTCTTTCTGCAAATCTCTTTGTTCTGAAAGGAATTACAGTGACCCCACACCCATCCATTAGATTTCTATTCACAGACTTGTAGATCTTCTCAGATCTTTGTATCTTTTTTCAACCCTATATTCAGATTTGGATTAATTTTTTTCAAGATATAAATTTTGTTTTTAATGAATAAAAGGTTTTTGAAATAATTTTTTTTTTAGCAGTTGTGGCTACTAGCAGGAGTAGTAGGGTGCCTTCAGATTCAGGTGCTTTTGCAGATTGGATTGCAAATTCTTCATCATCATCTGGTCTAAGACCTTCTGATCAAGATCTTTCTTTAGGTTTCAATGCTAGTTCCGCCACTGCTGGTGGAACAGCTTCTGCCGGGATGTGGTCTGCATCTTCGACCACACCCCGGCAAATCAGTTACGGAGTACCCGAAATGGGAATGTTAGGTCTTCGTGATGTGTACGTGGTGGCCGATCATCACGGCCACCACCACTCACACTCAAACGTGTCTGTTGCCAACGCCAGTGCTGCAGCAACAGCACTCGGCGTTGGCGTTATTCCACTTCTTACTGCAACTCCTCTTCTTCACAACGTTGAAGAAGATATGTTAAACAATCGCAAGAGTAGTAACAGCAACAATAATAATTATAGCATTCAGTTTTGGCAGCAGCATCCGCAACACGCTTACTTGAACAAACCCATGATTTCGGATCACGGCGGGTTTCTTCAAGGTGGTGGTGGTGGGTCGACATCAACTTCAGGATCCACTTTAACATGTCAAGATTGTGGCAACCAAGCCAAAAAAGATTGCACACATAGAAGATGTAGGACTTGTTGTAAAAGTAGAGGGTTTGATTGTGTTACACATGTGAAGAGCACATGGGTACCCGCTGCTCGCCGCCGTGAAAGGCAACAAGCAACACCTACTAATGGCGGAGCCACCACGGTGTCATCTGCTTCAACTTCTGGTCCTAAGAAGCCTCGACTCACTTCTCATACAACCACTACTTCACACACTTCAACTTCAAACAACACACCACCTCGAAGTTTTGATACTAGTTCTAGCCATCATCATCAAGGTATATATATCTATATATATATATATATATATTTGAATAATAATAATAATATTAATTCCAATTATGTTGTTTCTTGATTATTATTCAAATTATTATATTAAATGTTACCTTGCCAAGTTTAAAACTTGTTATATTATGAGTTCCAAATATTTATTTAGAAAAAAAATATTTAGAATGAAATGACATAAGTTGCAAAATATTTAGAATGAAATGACATAAGTTTCAAAAAAAAAAAAAATTTATTTAGAATGAAATGACATAAAGTTGCAAGTATATATGTAACTTATTTTTGAGATAGTCAAATACTCACACTACATGAATTATAACTATTTCAAATAATTTATGTCAACTTATATTTGAAAGGGTCAAATCTTACTAAAGTAAATGATCATTATGACTAATGTTTAGATTAAGGCTTATATGTATATATTTTACTGTTTTGGGTGTTATATATTTAGATGCAAGCTTCAAGGAAACATTGCCGGGACAAGTACGAGCTCCGGCGGTGTTCAAATGTGTGCGAGTGACAGCGGTGGAAGACGGCGAGGACGAGTATGCATACCAAGCAAGTACGACGATCGGCGGGCATATATTCAAAGGCTTCCTATACGACCAAGGAGTCGAAACAAGAGATCATACCAACTACCCCAATTTTTCGGAATTGCATCTTGGTGGTGGTCGTAGTGGAAGTGGAAGGAATGTGGGAGTCCTTGATCAATCTAGTGATGTTTATGCATCTTCTTCAGGTGGATTTCTTACAGGAACAACCTATGGTGGTGGTAACCAAATAAACTGATACACTTTGCTTATTCTTGCACAAAAAAAAAAAAAAAGAAAACTAATTATTGTCCAAAACATTCATGGAAACTGATTGGGCTGCGTGGCTTTGTGTTGTCCAATCAAATTGGCATTAGGGTTTATCTATTAGAGACTTTGAATGTTGCCCTAAAATCTGCTCATTGTACTCCCACCAATTTTTTTAAGTGATACCAATGTTTTAAAAACTGTACCGGACCGGCCGGTTCGACCAGTGCGGGGTCAAGAAACCGGTTTTTTAAACCCGGTTTTTTAGCTGTCCGGTTCAATGGTTCGACTGCTCGCGGTCCGGTTCAATGGTTCGACAGCTCGCGGTTGACTGGCCGGTTTGACGAAAAATTCGGTTTTTAAAACATTGAGTGATACTCTCACTTTTGCCTAAAAATGCAATAATTTTCAAAGTTAAATGAGTTGGGTGTCTCTTAGTTTTATTTTTGTCTCTTTGATTTTGTCTAGAACATGTTATTGTTTGTGCAGATTATTAAATGTTTGTAGTAAAAATGGATCATTGAAGCTTTTTTACAGTGGTGACTTATAATTGTCTAATACTAACACGGGGTAACAATTTTTAATGCAAAATATCAATTATGATTCTAAGAGGTAAATATGTTTACCAAATTAGAAGGATATCTACGTGATTCTGCCGAATTTTGTTATTTTTCGAATAAGAAAAAGCAGTCATACGATGTGTTCGTCTATGGTCAGGTAACAAGATAAGTTAGTGGTAAATAAAAATCGATTGTGTCGTATTAAAAGTTTAATTTATAAAGTCTAATTATTAAACGAGATTTTAAACGAGTTGTCTTTAGAAATGCAGTTAATATATGTAAAAGGACATATGGAACGACATTTAAGAGTTTAAATTATAAAGTCTAATTATTTACTTTTTAGAATAAATAGTTTTGCTATCTATGTTGGAAGACCAAACTCGCAAGGCGCCATATTTGTGGGTATATATATATATTGGGATTAGTTACTAACTATGGTCAAATGGTCATAGTAGGAACAAACAAATATTTTGTGCATTTAAGAAAGAAATTTTGTAAAAATGTTCAAATCATGTAAAAGTGTATACGTGGCAAACTATATGACTTGTCACGTGCAAGTTTTTGATTGATCGATTACATAATTTGAACATTTTTATAAAGTTTCTTCTTTAAATGCATAAGATCTTTGTTCGTTCCTACTATGACTATTTGGTCATAGTTAGTTACATTCCTAGAAACTAATCTCATATATATTATATGTGTGTGTTGACTACGAGAAACCGTCTTTCTCCGCTCGCAAACTCGCAAGACACACATACCATCATAACCACTTTTCTTCATCATCAAGAATCAAACCCATATAAACTCATGTAATTTGTTGCTCTTCACATCAAAAATCATCATCTTCATCAGAAAGTGAGTCTTTAAACAAAATTCATTTCCTCCCTTTTTCTTCCTTTTTTGGTTTTTATCACTTACGCACGACAAAAATCTTGCAAGACTCAAACTTTTACTGGTTTTCATCTTTGTTAAGTTTCTTTTTCATAAAGTCTACGATTTTTTGTTGATTTTGTCAATTTTGGGGTAAACTTTTAAAAACGGGTATCGAGATTTAGGCCATGTTTAAGGCTATAAATTTAGTATTGTTTTTATGCACTAAAAAGTAGTCTAAAAACTCATTCACATGTCAAAAACACATTTCGGATTCCGATGTAAAAATCTGGGTTTTTGAAGGTGGCGTGCAAGTTTATGGTTGAAGGATGCGAGTTTATGTTCAAACTCACAACAGTCAAATATTGGGTCAAACACGCAGGTTAAACAAGGTCGCCTTATAGGGAGAGATTGACAACAGTCTTCGAGACTTAGTTGTTGATGTGAAAGTAGTTGTCAACATTCCATTGGTGAAGTACTTTGACAATTAATGCATCTAAACTGTCTTTTTGTTCTTTTGTCATTTTGGGTGAAAGAGAATTGTTGGGGCAGCTTTACACATTCTTGTTTTTATCCATAAATGGATTAAGTGGGTCACATGACTATTGTGAGTCAATCATGTGACCATTTGGCACTTAGCTACTTGAATTCTCTTTTCCCGCCTATTTTTTTGACTTACAAAAGATAGGATAAGAATGATACTTCATTGTTGCATAAACTTGCTGATGGCTTACTGAGGACTTACTTCAGTGACCTAGTCCTATCAACGAATCATGGTCCTAACACTAAGAAACCCTAACCAGCTTAGAACCCTTTATCACTTAGGGCACCAGGTTTTCTATAGGGGTACTACTCAGAATACCCAGCAGAACCCAAAACACTAGGCAATTAGGAATACCAAGGAACAAATTAGGGTTTAAATGATCAAACAAAAGAACAAGAACCCTAATATAGACCGGCTTCAATAACTATTAAATTGCTAATGATATCAAAGATATAATATCATTAACAGATCCAATAATCACAAAACAAGAACTAGAAGAGAGATCGAAGAAGAGGGGGGCACAAAATCGCCATACTTAGAGAGAGAGCAAAAGGGTTTCAACTCAACTCTTATTGTATATATGATTCTTTAACGGTCTAATATTTTTTAGTTTATTTTCCAACAATTACACCCTTAATTAGGCCATTGAGCTAGAGGTGATTGAAAAGAGATGTGAAAGTTGGGTCGTTTGGTTAGATTGTAACTAGCTAGTTAGCTTGATGTTTTAAGTATGTGTAACAACTCGTAATTTATTAACGTGCGGGTTAGTCCTAATCCCAATCAATTATATTAAACAAGTTTATCCCGTATATTTAGACGGTCATTTAAGTAGAATTCTCCGGTATCGAGAATTTTGACTTAGTATATCTAGACGTATCCTAATGCCGTATA
>JAOEHQ010047792.1:0-10602 GCA_025447715.1 Asclepias incarnata | reverse complement strand
TATAATAATAATAATAATGGTGTATGATGTGGTGATGATGTGGCAGTGAGAGAAGTTGAGAATTTGAGAATTTGGTGATATGGTTGGTAGGGGGTAAATTCTGAGTAAATTCTGGGTAAATTCTGGTGAGAATTTGAGAATTTGTGGTAATGGATGGGAGAGGCCTTATAATGTATCAATGGAAATGCAGGTGACTGGTGGAAAAGTGATATACAAACAGTGATGGAAGACTTCTTGCGTAGAGGAGGTGATCCAGTTAAATCTGATGCTCTAACAGTTAACGGTCAACCAGGCGATCGTTACAATTGCTCTCGGCCAGGTCTCTCCATTGTTTCTCATCTTTCTGTTTAGTAATAGACGACGCTAAATTTGAATTACATAAACACGAATATCTAGCTACTAACAGATTTGTACTTAATTATATGTGCAGACACATTCAAAGTTAAGGTCAATCGAGGAAAGACTTACATGCTCCGAATGGTCAATGCTGCTATGAACAACATCATGTTTTTCGCAATTGCAAACCATCAGCTTACTGTTGTAGGAACTGATGGGGCGTATACAAAGCCACTAAAAACCAATTATGTGACTATATCACCAGGACAAACAATTGACGTCTTGTTAGAGGCAAACCAGCCCAACAATCGCTATTATATGGCTGCTAAGTTCTACAATAGCAACCCTCGAAGTGTATTTGACACCACCACCACCACAGCCATCATTGAGTACAATGGGAAGAACATGACATCGTCCACACCCCTTTTTCCTTCTCTTCCTGCCTTTGATGATCAAAATGCATCTGTTAACTTTACTAGTAGCCTACGAAGTTTAGCAAGCAGTGATCATCCAGTCGACGTTCCACTTTCAATCACAAGGAAGTTACTGTACACGCTCTCGATTAACACATTGCCTTGTGCTAATAACACTGTATGCCAGGGACCAAGTCCCGGTAGGAGGTTTGCTGCAAGCATAAACAACATCACATTTGCTGCTCCCAGGACTTCGATTCTTGGAGCTTACTACCGCAGAATCAATGGTGTTTATGGTGATGACTTTCCCGATAATCCCCCTTTCAGCTTCAATTACACAGCTGATAATTTGACTACATCGCTACAAACTCCAATGAACGGGACGGAGGTAAAAGTATTAAAGTATGGTGATACGGTGGAGCTTGTTTTCCAAGGAACAAACGTGGTTTCAGGGATAGATCATCCCATGCATTTGCATGGACATAGTTTCTACGTTGTTGGGTCTGGATTTGGAAACTTCGATCGACAGCGAGATCCTTTGAGCTACAATCTAGTTGACCCTCCCCTTCAACAGACCATTGCGGTTCCAAAAAATGGTTGGACAGCTATAAGATTCAGAGCAAACAACCCTGGTACGTCCTTTGCTATTACATTCGTTTATACAAGTGAAAATATATTATCCGTGTATTCCCAATGAGTCCTTAATTGGTCTAATGGTCTAAGGGGAGGTAGGAGGCATTGCCCCTCTAAGGTCCCGGGTTCAAATCTGAGCGTTGACATTTAAATACTAACATGGGAAAAACTAACTACTAAGAACTAACGTTTGCGGTTCATTAACTACTAAGAACTAACGTTTGCGGTTCATAAAAAATTAAGGCTCAACTATATTAATTGTAAATTGTTAATTTTGAATTTCCAGGAGTATGGTTCATGCATTGTCATTTTGAGCGTCATGTTAGCTGGGGCATGGAGATGGTATTTATAGTAAGGAATGGAAAGAATTCAAACGCAAGAATGTTGCCTCCACCACCGGATATGCCAAAGTGTTAATTAAAATCGATTCATTTATTATCTTCAATTAAACAAGCTTTATTTCAGATTGTAATCATTAAGTTCGTTGGTTAAATACTTAAATGTATGATTTGTATTAATTAATTTGTTTAAAACATGAAGAGTCAATGGTTAATTGACATATAAATTATATTGTGTTCCATTTTTTTAATCTTTAATTGCTTGTATTACTTAAAACAAAAAAAAAAGGTACAAAAGTCTAGACAATATATACACCAAGTATGTCGATATACATGGTGATTGCACTCACGATTTTCTTATGTTATTTCAAAGAGGTTTTTCATGTACTTTATCTAATTTGTAGTGAAAACACAGAAATTTTACAAGCATGAATATTTAATAACAACTTTAATAATAATATATTTATTATTAATATTAATAACAAGTTTATTAATAATATAAATTAATTTTTTAAAAATACTAATAATATTAATATTAATAAAAATAAATTAATATTATTATTACTAATTATAAATACCAATATAAATTATTATTATTAATATAAATTATTAATTATAATAAATTAATAATAATTAATTCTATATATTAATAATAATGTAATTAATAACAAATAAAAAGAGGAAACGAAAATAGTCTTTAGGGACAACATTGTTGTCCCTAAAACCTTTTGGCGACGATTTCACGTCAAAGTCGTCCACAAAAGTGTATTTCAGATCTATATCCTTTACCTCTCAAACACAAACACACACAATCTCAAAAACACAAACACACACACCACCAACAACACCACCACCATCATAAACCGACCACCATCACCACCGCCAATGTCACCACCGTCGCTATCACACCACCACCACCACCTTAATTACAACTTATATATATATATATATATATATATATATATATATATAACTTTTGTGTAATACTAATGTATATTGGTAGTGTTTATTTTGTTAGTGAAATATTGTTAATGAAATTTGTATGATTTTTGTTTGTATAGTTTGTTTGTGTAGTTTGTAAAGTAATAATTGTTTGTATATTTGAAATTTGTTAATGGAAATTTGTTATTGAAATTTTGTTATTTTGTATTTGTGCATGATTTAGTTTGTATATTTTGTTAGTGAAATATTGTGGGTATATTTTGTATAAAAATTTGTATAATTTGAATTTTGTAATTAAACCAATAGTTTTTATTTTGGGATAATAGATATGAAGTATATATATATATATATAACAGAATACATAAATACATATATAATATATAAATACATAATAGAAAATACGTACAGTAGCGTATCATTTTTTTTGTTTAAAAAATGACTTTCGGCGACGACTTGGTCATCACCAAATAATTTTTAAAATTTTTTTTTAAAAAACAACAATAGCCAATATTAAACAAAAGTGATCGCCAAAGGTTTTGGTCACGACATGGGGGGCTTTTGGCGACGACAGTAGTCGTGGCCAAAACCCTGTTTTGTTGTAGTGAAACCTCCCATGTCTCCACACTGGTCCCCAACAATTGCTAGTTAATCTAGGCTTCATTGGCAGTTCACTTCTCGCTTCTTAACAGTTGTGTTTACTTTAAAAACTTTAACACAATTCAAGAATAAATTAAAGATGTCCACGAGAATTATCAATATATTCATATAACTTACAATAACAACAAACAAACACTTACAAATTCCAAATACGTTACAAATACATTCTCACAAATAGGTAATTTTGTCGTGGACATACATGACAAATAATAAAGTAATGACAAATAAGAAAGACGCTTTAAACCTCTCAATATATTCTTAATTTATTTAGTTCTTATTTACCCTTAGAGGGTGAAAAGAGAGGAATTTATAATAATCCGATCTCAAAAGCTTACATCATTGCAGTAGAAGCCTCATTCCTTGAAATAACTTTTGCGCATAGAGGTTCCTTCATTTCACAAGAAAGCTTTAGCACCTCTCTTAGGTCAACAGGATGAGCCATGTCTTGAACCCATTCAAAATTATGAACTAAGTTAGCCACCCACTGGCTAACCGTAACCATGCCAAGGTTCATGCCAGGGCAAACCCTACGGCCTGCTCCAAATGGAGCAAGCCTAAGGTCACTACCCCTTACATCAACATTAGAACCACCAACAGATGATAAGAACCTCTCGGGCTTAAAAACAAAAGGGTTTTCCCATATGTCGGAATTATGTGTGATTGCCCACATGTTTACCATGGCAGTAGTGTTAGCTGGGATAACCATGCCGTTTGTGAGATAGACGTCGGATGTTGAGAGACGCGCCCATGATAGGAGAGGCCCGGGTGGGTGAACTCGAAGGGTTTCTTTAATAACTGCTTGAAGATAAGGAAGTTTAGTTAACTTAGCGTCATCAAGGTTCTGGTTGCCCATAACACTGTCAAGTTCGAATCGGAGCTTGGATTGAACATCTTGATTGAGTACCAATTCAGACATGACCCATTCGGTTAGAAGAGCAATCGTATCGGTGCCTCGAAATACCATTTCCTAAATTTCCATATAAAAAGGCAATAAATATGTTAAATCAAGAAAGCTTGTTATTCTTGCACTTGGCAACGATAATAATGGGTAAGAATAAACAAAAGAGCTAGAGATTTGACAACAGAACAACATATATTGTGTAGAAACAACTCATTTTAATACATATATCCAAGTATATATATATCCGTAATTTGTTTTATATGGGCACCTAACGATGAAAATGAGAGCTTATATGGGTATATGAAGAAACTTTAAATTATATTATATATATATATATATATATATATATATATTAAAGGTGAATTTTATCTGATCTTCGTATCGCGATTCGACAGCGGGAGGTCTAGCATACATTGTCTTAAACGGGTACGCGCTAGAGAGCTTTTTCGAAGCAGAAATGCCTATTTCAAATACCCGATGGGGAAAAACCCCTACTAATCCGTCCGGAGGCACAACAATTAATAGGGGTAAACCCTGTCCCCTCAGACTTGAACCTGGGTCTCCCCAGATCCAAACTCTCATGGAGGGACTTCCTATATCTCAAAATTGGCATTTAACAAGTAGTTGACTCATATGTACACGCAAACCTTAATCTCTCAAATATATATATTTGGTCGGTAAGAAGGATCTTAAAATGATTTGTTTATAGCTATTTTGACAACTGGTAAGGTTCACAATATAAATTATAGTATGTTTTAAGAAAGGACATTCCCTAGATATTTGCCAACAAAAAATAATTTAAGGATAAAACCACACGTATATGAGGGGACCTATGACACTTTTTAGTTTTTTAGTAGTTTCCCATGTAACAAGCAATGATTTACTAATATCTTAATGGTTGGGAGTACAACACAATATTTTGACAAAAAAAGCCGTTACAACCGAAAATGCAAGACATGTCAATAATATGTTTGAATTAATGATTGGAAAGATATACTAACCCATAGAATGGCCACCATATCATCCTCACTAGGCTTCTCTTCTCCATCTAAAGATAGTAAAACATCAACGAAGTCGGAAGTGTCACTGAGATTATTAGAGCCCTTGAGTCTGTGTTCGTCAATAATCCTTCGGACGAACTTTTTGACTCGAGGGACAAGAGCCATACATCGTTCCTTGATACGAAAAGGGTCATAAAAATAGTCCAACCACGGTAAGTGATCAGACCAGTTGAATGCTCCTAAAAGTTGAAACCCTTCTCTCACCATCTCTTGAAGTTCCTTTGATTCATGAGAATCTCCTTCTTTGTCGTTATAGCTTTTTCCAAAAACAATCTCCATTATATTGTTTAGAGAAGCGGCTTGCAAGTGCTTTCTTAGTACTACAAAGCCATTCATGGATTGTTCACTACGAATGTCATTTAACATAATGGTGCATTCTAGCATGCGTGCTTGTTCGTGCGCAAAAATGTGCCTAGGAGCAAAGAGATGAGATGAAGAAATTTTTCTCAAATGCCTCCAATAGGCTCCATTAGGTGCAAATCCAATGGCACGGTTAAACATGAGCAGCCTAGCCGACTGCTTGACAGGACGGTTAGCAAAGTGATGTGAAGTCAAGATTTCACGAGCAGTTTGTGGGTCTGAGGCCACCACGGTAGGGGTCGACCCTAAGCTAATAGCCATGAGTTGGGTGGCTGCTTGGCTACTATGAGCCATGGTTGCAAGAGTTCGATGAGGTAACTCATGAACCAAACTTAGCAAGCTCCCAAAGACGGGAAGTCCTAATGGGCTCGGAATGGAAATATAGCCCATACGGTTGCGGCCATTTTTCCATGCCGGACCACCATGAGATGATAAACTCCATGTAAGAACCCCAAGAGTAGTAAATGCTATTAGAGCATATAAAAATACATAAGCAGTGATATTCAAGTTATAAGTTTCAAGAATACTAAGGTGAGTAAGAGCCAACCAAGTAAACGTATCTTCATATAAAAAGGAGCTTATGGTTATTGCCATGAAGAATGCTATTAGAGTATGTGTAGAATGAAGTTGAGTTGAGGGGTTGTGGGATAAAAGTTGATGGAAATATGGTTGTTTAAATAGGGAGCATGTTGTTAAGTAGGAAGCAATAAAGTGGTTTCGAATGTACAAAATTTTATAGATTATCTAAAAAGTGGCAACATCTATGTGCTTTCGTGGGCATATATACTTTATGATTAAGTAATATATCAAAAAATTATGGATCCAATCAAAACTTTGATTTCAAGTCCACGCAAACTATTTTTTAACGGTAAATTAGGTATTTAATTAGTATCACCACAAAGATTGTATCGAAGTGCAAATATATTCATTTAGAAAAATCAAAAAAGCATCGTACACAACCCATACACCATACCAGAATTAAAAAAAAAATAAAGAAATAAATTTAAAATGTAAATGTCAACGTCATGCCTCTATCATACAAAAACTGTCAAGTGTCATCCGGAAATATGCTTATTCGATCTCTGGATTATTTATAGTAAGAGGTTTGCATGGTTGGATAGCTGTTGTCTTTTCACGTGTCACTTGGTGGTTGCATGAATGATTATTTTTCTTATGTAGAGGCGAATTGAAGTATGTGCAATTGGGTGGTTTTACATGTACAAGGCTCAAATCAAAATGTCACTTCGTCATTAATGTCACTTCGTCATTAAGAGCTTGTTTTCCCGCCAATTGCTATCAATGGATCCGTTGGCGGAAGCCATCACTGATGGACTGTGTCTACAGTCAGTGATGGGCTGTGGGAGCTACTGGTGTGGAGGTTACCGATGTGGGGGTTAGTAGCTGGGATCAATGGGTTATTTTGTAACACCCCGTTAAAGTGGAAACACGGGATGCACAACAAACATAATACATTGCACAAGATATATAGATCATAACACAAAACAAAATCATACTTTACAGAACATAACTTTACAAAGTTACAGGGATTCACCCTTTACAAGATTATCTGACATAAGTTCATACAAAATAGAACAAAATGAACAAGTACAACAACATGATCTATACATCAAGAACTGAACAGAACTGAAGACCAACATGAATCAGAGTTGGACTTGCACAAAACAATCCATCCAAAAGATGATCTTCGACACTGACCAGAACGAACACGACCGACACTGATCCTCCAGATCAGTCTTAATTACATGGACCTGAAAAGCATGAGAGTTCAAAGGTAGTTGGTGAGATCACAGTTTACAGTTCACAATAGACCAGATCAACATTAATAATTTTTATCAAATTTATAACTTCCAGAACATAAACCATAACCACATTGCTTGTACTGAGCTTCCTCTACTAAACCATTGACCCGAACTGAACAACCATAACAACCAACCATACTCTATCGCTAGTATGAAGAACTGAACAAGTAATATGCACTCGCAACAAACGGGTACAAGTTAGGGCTGGCCTACCTTAAATAGCGCTATCCATAATTACCTTCGGTCCAATCATAGAACATATGTGATTGAATTAATAGTAGGGAAAAAGCCTGCGATAGTACTCACGTACAATAAAGTACTATCGCAGAAATGGGGCAGTTGTAACACCCTACTTTAGAAAAATGTGGATTTCCAAAAATTTTCAACTTTAAAACACCACATTACGGAATTGTCTTTTCAAAAACCACATTGATTCCTAATGGAATCATAAAACCACTTCAAGGTGTTACTAGCTACATATCACAACAATAATTAAATGAAATCCACAAGCCAACAATCACAATGATCCACATGACATGCCAAACAGTAAATACAATGTCTACTAATAAGCCACTATGGGTAACTAAGCCACAATTCCCAAGCTCCTCTATGCTACCCATCTCTCAAGCTCCACAAGCACTACTTCAAGTTTTAACCTGAGGGCACAACATAATTTTCCACAAAACCACAAGTGTTAGCTTTAAAAAGATAAGTAAGACAACAGGTTAGAAATTTAACACTTTATCACTTTAAAACATTTCACAAGAAATCTCTCATACACATATGACAGGCATACAACCACACACATAACTACCAGCTCAACACATAAGGATCATGAATCCTATAAGTGCCTATCATTCCACTTTAGTCCACATAGATTCCACATAAAATTCTACTTGATTCCGCATTATTTCCACTTTAATTCACATATAATTCTACTTGGTTCCACTTGGTTTCACATTAGTTCCACTTTATCCACTTGGTTCCACTTTGATTCCACTATCGGTTATGCCATTTACATCATTCCACTAAGTAGGTTTTGTGTGATGGCGGTCATAAGACCTCACGGGAAACCTCACACCCGACGTTGATGGGTTGACCTTTCGGTGGTCCATCGTTGTCGTTACGGATAGGCATAACCATATCCACGAGTAATTCCGATATCCACATGGTGGTGGTTAATCACTCCACCCGGAATTCACTCCAGCCACTTTGATTAGTCACACGAGAGACATGTACATTGTCCCCGAGTGATCCACTAACATATTAGACTAAATAGACTAATATGGGTTAAGCTTAACTCTTTTCCACTTGGTGCTCGAGACTTTGCACTCATAGTATATTCCACATAATATCCGCTTAAACATACTATGTTCTACTTATCCACATAATTCATTGCACACATAATATGTTCCACATTAAGTCCACTTTAACATATTATGTTCTACTTATCCACATAATCCACTTTTATCACATTAGGGCCCTTAACGTGCACGTGACATGGTAACATAAATCATGTCTAGTGTACTAAGTATACAAGTTCACAATTGATCCACATAACACAAACATAGCCCACAAATGATCCACATAACACAAACACAAGCTATATTAACCACTGTGACACAACATACTCAATTCTACTTTATACGCATAAACAACGCCCATAAACCTCCCACATATAACCCATACCCAATCACAAGCGTGAGATATGATTTACCACATAAAATGGGGAAGTTATTATCAAAACTATGTTTGTTCTGTCCCTCGTGTGTCAAAAGTAAGTTATCTTACCTCGATGATGCATAATCACTTACACCACAAGTTTACCATGTTTCCCTAGTGTTCCCAATCACCTATAAACATACAATTATCATTAAACAAGGCTACTTGACCTTCCTTGACTCTACAAAGATTCAACGGATACTTTATTGATCATTAGACTTGACAGAATATGACCAACGTTCACTAATTCCACTTTTTGGACACTTTAACTTTAACTTCACTCTTAAATGACAGTATCATTAGAAATTAGACTCATTTATGAATTCGTGGCCGCTTGAATCATCGAAAACGGAGCTACGGTTTGAAAGTTATGGTCGTTTTAAAATTGAGGACTTTCAGCAATTTCATCACGGCGTGACACAAAGTGTCACGGCGTGACACAGCCCAGAAAATCATATTTTTGCCTCGACAAGTCCATCACCGCGTGAAACCAGTGTGTCACGGCGTGATACAGCCTAGAACACCTCAAAAATGTGTTTTTAGCTCAAAATCGACCAAGCAAACGTCAAAATCGAAGCTTGTGATCATAACACAAGTTACTACAAGTATAATCAAGCATAAACATCAAGTTTTTACACAAACCCACGTCCAAAATCATGAGTTACCATTTCCGTTTCATTACCAACTAAAACCTTCGAAAAACGATATTACTAGCTAGTGTTCTTGACGATTTGAATGTTCTTGCAATCACCTATGAATCATACTATGAAACCATAATGATTTTAACACTTATAAGAACCTATTTGATTACCAATCACCACCAATTCAACTCAACTTAATAACTAGAAATGGAGTGCATAAACACAATAAAAGAGTATGAAATCAAAGGAAGATTACTTACAATTGAAGATGGAATGATTCTTGAGAAATTTACTAAATAACTTGAAGGATTGAATTGTTCTCTTGAGAGGGAAATAGAAGAAAGAAAGAAGAAGTAAATGAGAGGAGAAAAGGAGTTTCCCTCCTTATTACCTTACAGGGGAGGTTTCCCTTCACGAGGGGTTTCCTCCTCTTAAACAGATTTAGTCCCTCAACTTATCAAATTCGTCACATTCTACTTATTATCTTAACGTATATTCATATAACCAACTTAACTCTAATGGGAACACTGACAGGGGTTTTTTTTCCACTAAATTAAAATACAATAATAAGCCACTTACTTATTATCATATATTAAGCCACATAACACATAATCACCAATTTACACTAACATTTATTCAATCAATAAATCACTAACATAAACTTGACTTTGACTAACAGTCAAAGTCAATAACATTAATTAAAAAGTTCGGGATGTTACAATTACCTCCTCCTTAAAAGGATTCTGTCCCCAGAATCTACTCAGCCACGAACAAATGG
>JAOEHQ010047791.1:0-10603 GCA_025447715.1 Asclepias incarnata | reverse complement strand
ATTGGTCAACATGCCAATCCCAAGGAACATTGCACTTGCCCGTCTTCCAAGTTGACCATTTAGACACCCCAAGCTCAACCAACTGCTGCTTAGACACGTTCTTTTCCACCTTGATGTGGAATCATCCAAATATAATTTTCTTTTATTGAATATTTATTTTACTAAATTTTATGATTTCCTTTCTATGTTTTCGACTTTGGAGTTTCTATGTAAGTTTATATGTTTCTAAATTTTGAGTTTCTATGTAAGTTTAATGTGTCTTTTAAGGTTGTCAAGTCATTACTAAGTAAGTTATTATTTCAAGGAAGTTGATGGGGTGTTCTCAAAGTCTATAAAATGGGATCTAGGCCTTCTTTTAAATCAGTTTTTAATAATGATATGAAAAGTCATTTTTTTCTCATATCCACAAGTGTTTGTGTGTTAGTGTGAATTCTATCTTGGTTATAGGTATTCCTTTTGAATCAACGATAGTTAGAAGAATTGTTCCTGCTATTCTTGTGAATAAACATGTTTGATCATTTATCTCATTTACATTCTACATCAGTTGGTATCAAAGTTAAATTTCCTGATCAAGATGTTTCTTAATGACGATATTATTTATGATTATCCAGCCGCGTATGATGAATGCAAGGATTAGGAATGTTATCTTTGGTTCGGGTATGATGATTGTGCATATGATGAGAAGATCGATGAAGAAGATTACGTGTCAGTTCAAAAAATACCAAAAAAAATTCGTTTTGGTCGTCCAACTCTGCGCAGCTGCTGTAAAACAGGTGGCACGAGTTCGTTCACCGTTGGATCGCTCTTATTTTTGGATATGTGGTTCAAGAGTAATTGAAGTACAATATGATCGGAGGGATTTTTGATTGGAGTATTCGACAGGTAGATATTATTATCCAAAGTTAATGCAGTTTATCAACTCTAGATTATGTTTGTTAAAATTATGGGTGAGGTGACACTGACTTACATGCGTATGAGTCGGTTGTATGGGAAATTTGATTACGGAGATGATGAGGTGAACAATGAAGATTATTTGTGAGTTTTGAAAGCCTGAACGGGGTTGTTATTCCGGTGGGTTATGCAACGGTGGTTGGTGGAGGCAAGAAACGATCCGATATTCCCTTCAACCTAGGTGGCTTTGATCTGAATGAAAACTAGAGGACGAGTTTTTTTTAAGGAAGGGGAGTATAATGCGGAATCATCCAAATATTGTTTTCAATATTTTTGAATATTTGTTTTACTAAATTTTATGATTTTCTTTCTATGTTTCCCACTTTTGAGTTTCTATGTAAGTTTAATGTGTCTTTTAAGGTTCTCAAGTCATTACTCAGTAAGTTATTATTTCAAGGAAGTTGATGAGATGTTGTAACACATGTCGTTTAAAAACATGGATTTCCAAAAATTCTGCCTAATGGCATAAAATAAATGCGGAATAAAAGGTTCAAAACTTAACCAATCCATAACGGATGGTTTAATTTCATAAAAGAGGTGTTACTAATCGCATCATCACAATAAATTCAAATGGAAACCCAACCGATTGTTCCAACACAAAAAAACCGTCAAACCTCATAAGTACAAAGGTCATAAAAACAGGGATAAACATAATGTATTAAAGAAGCCGATACGGGTGGACTAGAGCCATCTTCAAGAGTCTACCCCAGCCTCACATCATCATAAGCATCTCACCTCACTGCTTATCTCGAGGGAACAACACATTTAAAAAGACAAGTGTTAGCTAATTAATGCTAAGTAAGATAACACGCTATTTACAAAACATTTATCCATTTTAAGCGTTAAGAAATGTTACATATTCGGTCATTAAGGCACCATACATTAAACATCATCACCATGTTATACATCAAGGATGTTCAATCCTATTTGTGCCTATCCTTGCGTTACACATCGCATATCACATATCATTAGGTGTGACAAAAGTCACGCATCGAATATATGGTGAGGGTTGTGTGTAGGCGGTTGTTAGACCTGACAGAGAACCTTACACCCGACATGATGGGTTAACCTTTCGGTGGTCCATCTTTGTCGTTAAGGAAAGGCAACGCTAGTCCAAGAGTAGTCCGTTATGCTCGTAGACATTAGGTGGCTAGTAAGACCTACCCGGGGTTACCCAAACACGCAGACCAATGTTGCAATAAGCCACCCAAGCAACTACCTCAACGTACAAGTCTCAATTGGCAAGCACAGGTTAAGCTTAACACTTTCACCTCATTAAATGTAGCGACAGTTAACTCTAAAACTAATGAACCGGGAACTCAAATGACCAACCGGGCACCTAGAGGTAAACCGACAACTATAACAACTTCTCATAATCAATCGCAACTTAATCAAGCATTACATTAGATATCAAATTAATAAAAATTAATTATCTAGCAATTCAACTAACGACGTTAAGAAATAATTGACGGTCAACAATAGAAATTGACGATTGACTAACGGTGAGGTCAAAGTCAACGATAGAAAGGTTTAGAATGTTATAGTTGGATCCCATAAAAGGTAAATACATTTTGTTGGAGTGCCATAAGAAGCCATATACCCACGAAGACAACGCTGGTGAAAAGAGGCATCAACTTAGATTCATTGTTATGTCCAATGTATGGTGAATATGATGAAAATACAGAGCACCAACTTACACATTGTTACACAACATTTGTACAATGGCAATTTCTAAGTAACTGGTGTAAGATCCTGTCGAAATTTGCGTTTTCAACATCTAATCTATCTTAGAAACACATTGGAGTGCATCAAGAAAAAAAAGAAAGACAAGGTCGTTCAAGCAATTAATTATTATGACAACATGCTGGTTGTTTAAGGAAAGCAAGAAACAAACACGTGTTTGAAGGCTAACCACAATTAATAACATGAATTTTTCGACACATTCACTCTTAAATATATCATTGGATAAGGAATATGTCATCCTTCAATACAATTTCATAGAAAGAATGGTATAATGTATTCATATAAGTATGTAACTCATTTCACTCACTTGGTTGCGATACTTTTATGTTTTTAGTTTCTTGTTAAAAGTGTTTAATGAAATTTACCGTTCGAAAAAAAATAAAATTGAATATTCTAAATAAATCAAACAAACGTAAGCAACAAAGTGGAACCTAAAAAAAACACAAAAAGCGAAGACTTTTGAATGGCGGCAATAATCAAACTTAGTCAGACACGGCTACACATAAAACCCGACATCCTTTTGTTTAATCAGTCAAACTAAACCTTCCATATATTCCATTCCATAATCATAATATTTTTTAACCCAGATTATTATTATTATTATTATTATTATTATTATTATTATTATTATTATTATTTATTATTATTTCTTCAATCATATATATCATCATCATACAAACATTTTCACAGGTCAACTCTTTCACATGAAACCCTAACAAAAAAACATCATCAGCATGTTAGACAATCTGAAATTGAGGAGTTTAAAGTTACAAATTCTTTTGTCTGTCGTGTTTTCGGCATCTTTAGTCCAATCAAGATGTTCCAGAGGCAGTAGTTGCTTAGCTTTAGGTTCTTATTATGTCGAAAATGGAGATGATCTTACGTCGATTTCGCAATATATGAACACTGATATACCCAGAATATTGAATTATAATCGAGATACTATTCCTAACCAAGATTCTCTCTCTTCTTTTGTTAGGATTAATGTTCCGTTTACTTGCGACTGTATTAATGGTACCTTTTTAGGACATAGTTTTAGTTATGATGTTATAACACAAGATACTTATGTAAGAGTTGCCGAACAAAGGTATAAGAATTTGACTAATGCGGATTGGATTCAGAGGTTTAATAATTATAGTGCTAATAGGATACCAGATACCGCGACTCTTAATGTCGTCGTGAATTGTTCCTGTGGTGATAAGGATGTTTCTAAGGATTATGGGTTGTTTTTGACGTATCCGCTTAGGACTGGGGAGAGTTTGAGTTCGGTTGCTTCTGCTGCGAATCTTAGTGAGGATTTGGTTCGGAGTTATAACCCTGATGCGAATTTCAGTGCAGGGCAAGGTTTGGTGTTTATTCCGGGAAGAGGTTAGTGTTTCAAGCTTGTTTTCTTTTTTCTGTTGTGTAGTTTAGGTTTGTGTTGGTTATCCTGGCATAGCTGTTTATGGCAGTTTTGTGAGAATTGCAAGTGTACAGGGCCTCTAAATTTTTGGGCCTCAAAGTTTACCATCAGTACTAGTATATCTACATACCAAATGGTTTATGGTCCAATATTCGGGCCAACTGGTTAGTAGCTTGAGGTTTGGCTGCTAGTAAATAGTCTTGATGTGATCTGGAATCTGGATATTTATGTGATTGTGCTATTTGATGATAACTAGGATTGCAATTTAGGAATAACCATGAAATGGTTCGATGTCTGTTTAGGTTTTCGTTTTCTTAGATAATCTTGTGATAATTAATGAAGAAGTGTAATGAAGCCAGATAGATTTGATTTCTTAAACTATATGTAGATGCTAATTGTATCAACAAAGTATGGTTTATGTTGGTCAGAATTGCTATATGTATCTTTGCCCCTGTTTTTCATTTGTTGTATAATGCTTCTTTTCCGTTGATCTGACTAGCATCTAGCAAAATATGACATTAGAGCATTACTTCTTATTTGGCAACCTTTTGCTTTTTATTTTTTTTGGTTACATTATAGAAAACGTGAACAAGTTAAAAACCACCACCAAGGTGTCCTAGTGGTTAGGCATCCGGATGTCCTCACAAGAGGTCTCAGGTTCAAATTTTCCCAGGTAAACATCATGGGGAGTGGCTGGGAAAGGTTCGGAAACAGTCACGGGTATACCCTGGTTAGGCCACTTACATATGAACAGGGAAAACCTTCTCCGTTTACCCATTTACCCTGCAAACCAGATAAAAAACACTTGTTGACAAATGTTTGTGTTTTCAAAAAATGAAGATTGGTTTACAAACTTATCCTAAGTGTCATCATAAACTTCATTTTGATGTTTCAAACATGAAATTGGTTAATGAGTAAGAACAAGAGGTGATTTTTTCCAATTTAATGAGGTTGACTATTCAATCCTAATAGACAGGAATTTCTTTCCCTTCTTATTATTCTTAAATTTTTTGAAAAGGAATACTTTTTCCCTATGTTTTTTTATTTTTATCGTCAACTTGAAAATGTAAGCTTTGTAGTTGGCAAATGAGGCCTAAGGTATTGGAAGGTGTAACTTATTTTGCATCATAAATGGTGAAAATGTCTTTTAGTTACCTTGGGGAAATCAAGAAAGCTTTAGTTTCTTGTTTTGCCAATGCCCCAATGATCTTCTATAACACAAAAAAACTTGTGAATTCTCGGAACTTTATTTAACTATAGAGTTAGTATTTTCTCTAACTTCAATATTCTCATATAAGTGGATGTGCTCTAATGTTTTTTTTCACTGCAGATGAAAATGGAAATTATCCACCCTTGCCAAGCAGGTGCATATTATCTTTCATTATCATGCTATATGCTGTACTTTATCTGTTATTATTATTTTGACGAGTCCGTTTGTTCCGATTCTGTTATCTTTTTGCAGCTCAGGTGACCCAGCCTTTCATTTACATTAGTGCAGACTGGTCTTATTCCATATTCTGTTGAACACAAATGTGAGTATGTAAGTTAAAATCTGCTTTCGTAAACCAGGAATGTCAGGTGGAACCATAGGTGGAATAGTTGTGGCAGTAGTAGCCGGGGTGCTGTTACTTGCAGGATGCATATATTATGGAATTTACAAAAAGAAGAGTACAGAAACGAGTTCAGCCTTGTTAAAAAATGCCCAGGTTCAACTTAGGCAGTCTTCTCAAGGTATATCTCATTCTTCATTCTCTACTAACAGTTATATGTTTTGTGACATAACTAAAGGTTGGCAGATGAATGAGTGAGGCGGGTTGGGTAATGGGTCAAAGTGGATTCAGGTTGAAATGGTCCGCTTGTAGTATGGGTTGATTGTACATTTTCTCGTCTGTATTTCAAATCTTTTGTGTCTTTGGAAAACTGTCTTTTGATAATTTCAACCTGTTTGACTCATTTTACCTATTCGGCAATTCCGCCTTTTGGACCCATAGGTGGATTTTGAATGAAGTTAGTTGTATAGAGCCGGCGGACTTCATCTGATATGTATTTTAGCCATCAATAAAAACCAATGCCAAAAATAACAATAGCTCTTTACTTACATTTCTGCTCCAGAAAAGTCCTTAGTATAGAATACCCTTGCTTCGCTTAACAAAGTTGTCTATGGATGTCAAATGTAAACCCAAAGCTACTTTACTACCTTTCATTATTTACCAATATCAAAATGGCATGTACATTTAATTGATCGGTGAGGCGATATTGATGTTAATGTATTGATATTTCACATTGAGACTATTATTTATACATTGATTAACTAGTTACAATACTTATAGTAACTTGTTTACGTCATCGTCATTTTAAAATATTACTAGTACTTCTCATTTAACAGAAATTTAATAGTAAGTTCCAAGTTTGCTTTAAGAAATATGTATTCAAAGTCTCTAAACAAAACAGGTTTATTAAAAAATTAACCTGATTGACTATATGGAGAAAGTTTATGTCAAGTGGATTTATTACATTATTAGTCAGTATCTATCTTATTTATGGTTTCTAAACATTTATAATGCATGTTTCCCACATTTTATGTGCCCGTATCGATAATCGTATATTGACTTCTCTTCTCTTTAGCCCCCAATGGTACATCTGTTGGAGGTTCAGACCCCAGTGGTCTTCCTGCTGGTACCTCTCCTGGGCTTACGGGTATAACAGTTGACAAATCTGTGGAGTTCTCTTATGAAGAGCTTTCAAGTGCTACAGATGACTTCAGCCTTGCAAATAAGATTGGTCAAGGTGGTTTCGGTGCTGTTTACTATGCAGAGCTCAGGGGCGAGGTTTGTAATCAGGCTTTTTTAAATTTTTGATGCGTATGAGTTTTTTTTTTTTTTGCTTATTGCTCGATCAACAGTTACTCAAGTAATGGTTATTGATCTCTTTATCTGGTACAAACCAGAAGTGGCAATTTCAGCCTATTTACTTATAGTGGGTCGGATCGAGTTAAGTTATTTCTAATGGGTCAAATTGATTGGATCAAAAGTTTCCCAAAATGTATTTTAATGCATAACACCTGTAAAATCATTTTATTCGAAAGTGTTTCAAGTCAGCCCAACTGTACATAAAAGTTACATACCTGTTTGACTCATTAATCTGCTCATCCGATCTCCAATGGTGCCACATTTTAGCACATAATGTACATGATAGTACATTTTGCATGCATCATTCAAAGATTATGTTCATTAACTCAGAAACTGCATTAGTGAGCCAGTATTATAACCTGATTATATCTGCATCACAAAATTTTATAGTTGTTTTTTTAATTTGTCAAACTTGTGCAGAAAGCTGCTATCAAGAAGATGGATATGCAAGCATCTAGAGAATTTTTAGCCGAACTGAAGGTTTTAACACATGTTCATCACCTAAACCTGGTAAGAGGTGTTTAGTTCGAACTTCTGAGTTGATATACAGTGTCTAGAGGTGGTAAAATGGATGGTCAGATGGGTTGGGTAATGCTTTGTGTCAAGAAAGGATGTTTAAAATTGTTTGATATGGATTTTCCAAGTTCCAATCAATATATTTTTTCCCTTGAAAATATTTAATAATATGATCACGAGAACTATATTATTAAAATACTGATTTATATTTTTTTAATGACATGATATAAGAGGTTTTAATGTTTGAAGTACACTTTGGATCACTCTTGACCCATTCCTTATTTAGCCATTTTTCTATGTTAACACATTTGTCACAACTCACAATCCTAATCAACCCATTTTTAGGTAAATGGGTTGGCTATTTCCATCATAATGTTTCATGTTTTGACCATATATAATGCAGGTGCGTTTGATAGGATATTGTGTCGAGGGCTCCCTTTTCTTGGTGTATGAGTACATTGAAAATGGAAACTTGAGTCAACATCTACATGGATCAGGTCATCTATGATTAAATATAACTCATTTATGGTATTGAATGCATTTAACGAGGGATTTAAAGCTGTTTGTATTGTTGGTTTTAGGACGGGACCCACTACCATGGTCTACCCGAGTCCAAATCGCCCTTGATTCAGCAAGGGGTCTTGAGTATATTCATGAACATACTGTTCCTGTCTATATTCATCGTGATATTAAGACAGCAAATATACTGATTGACAAGAATTTTCATGGAAAGGTTTGCAAACATTTATGTTGTCAGAATCTTTTCATTTTTTGTTATTTATTTGGGCCGTTATGCTCCTATTTCATTGGTGGTTCTGATTTATTGACCAGTTCTTTACTATTATTAGGTTGCTGATTTTGGTTTAACAAAGTTGACTGAAGTTGGAAGTTCATCTTTGCCCACACGTCTTGTGGGTACATTCGGATATATGCCACCAGAGTAAATCTTCTTCTTTTACTAAATCAGTTTAGCTGGGCCATCGTTGATCATATTCTTTTACCAAAAGGCCTTGATGCCAGTAGTTGTATGTGGGTTCATAAATCCTACATTGGAGTTGTAGATGATGTCGAAGTCAACAATTTTGACTCATTTACTTATGGCTATTTGAGTTACATTTTTATCTTTAACATTTCCTAAATGAGGTTATTAAAAATGTACATGACTATTGTAATAATACATACAATCATATTTAAACACAGTAATTATTTATAATTTTTTTGAAAAAGGGAGACAAAATTCTTTGTGGGGCAACCCAACCCGATCTATGCTAAAAGTTAGCCGTTACACCTGTACTCTTTTTGACCCGTTACCCAACCCACCTATTTTGCCACCTCTAAGTTAGTGCCCAATTAGGCGGCTAGTGATTTGCATAATTTTTTTTTCCTTTACCTTAATATCAGATCATCTTTTAGTAGCACAGGCAGTTGATCAACTTCTATAATTATTTGATACAGGTATGCACAATATGGGGACGTTTCTCCAAAGGTAGATGTATATGCATTTGGTGTTGTACTTTATGAACTTATTTCAGCCAAGGAAGCCATAGTCAAAGCAAATGGCTCTGTTGCTGAATCGAAGGGTCTAGTTGCTATGGTGAGTTTAATAGCACAAATACTTTTCGTAAGATGCTGGTGTTTCGCTTATTCGATCTCAACTAATGAGTTCAATTCTTTTTCTTTTTTTTGCAGTTTGAGGAAATTCTTAGTCAGCCAGACCCAAAAGACGACCTGGTCAAAATGATAGACCCTAGGCTAGGCGATAACTACCCTCTGGATTCAGTTCGTAAGGTAAATCTTTAGTGCTCAAAACCATCATTTAAATGAAAAGCCTGAACTTCTGTTAAAATAGCATTGAAAGCCTAAGAAAAGTACACCCTTTGGTCAAGTTACACTATATAGTTGTTTCTTTTAAAATGAACCAAAACAATAAGATTTGTGAATGTGGTTACAGATGGCTCAACTTGCAAAAGCTTGTACACATGAGAATCCTCAACTACGACCAAGCATGAGATCCATCGTGGTTGCATTGATGACTCTTTCATCATCCACGGAAGACTGGGACGTTGGCTCGTTCTATGACAACCAGACTCTAGTGAGCCTCATGTCAGGCAGATAATCTCACCAGAAGTTGCCATCACTTCCCTCTTTGTTCATTATAATTTTTTTTTTTTTTTTATATATATATATAATTCTTTTGGAATGTGCAAGTGTAATGTAAATGTCTCAAGGTTCTGTAAAAAATCCTGTATGTATTTATAATTTTATGCTGTAGAGTAGTAATACTTGATTTTGTGAGTGTTGTATTAAAGCAAGAGAACTACAGTATGTCTTTTTTCATAATATGATAATGGAAGTATGAAATTTTGTACTTTTATGGAATTAAACTTTAGTGTTTAATTAGTCAATTTATAAATCATTTTATTCTTTTTGTCCAAAAACTAATCATCGAGTAGTTGTTTAAGAATTAAATAGATAACTGACATAGTATCAGTCTCTCACCGACCGATGATTGATTTCATGACTAACATGTGAGAAATAAATCATGTAACACTATACGTAAAGAAATATAGAATGGAATTTAAGAATTAATTATATTTATTAAGGGTAAATGTTAGCTACTAATCTAATGTAGCTAACATAGATACAAATCCTCTAGTAAAAGTTGCTTTTTTTTTTTTCCTACTTTGTAACTAGGTTTGTAGCTATGTTACAGTGCATCTGCGACATTGGTTTGTGAAAAGCTTTTTAAGATTTAAAAAAAATATTTTCGAAGGGTGGGAAAATCACCAAACTACACGTATTCTTCTTCTCCATGGACTTGTGAATTCATGAATCTAGAACTCTAACTTATATAGTTATATGTGTCATCATTTGTATTCCTTAGGCTAACTCCAATGGGAAGCACCATCCCAGTGTGCAACCGGCGTGTCACTATCGGAGAATCAATTTGTTTCTCAGCGTGTATCTCCAGTTTACATAGAAGCATTTTGAATGCAAACTGAAATGTGGGCCCAAGATTCTTGCAAATTTGTTTTTTTCCCTACTTTTTGACCGTTGAAGCAAGCAAAGGTAAGATTCTTTT
>JAOEHQ010047790.1:0-10604 GCA_025447715.1 Asclepias incarnata | reverse complement strand
TCGATTTTGGGAACCCCGCGGGAGTAGTAGCCTAGTAGGTGACCAAGCTAAGAAACTGAATGTCATTTTTTTTCATGCTCTGCTTTTATATGAGAAATTTGATTTTGAATTTTGACCATGTCCAATTATGATTTTGAATATCTTGTGTTTCAGTTCAAGCAAAGATTTATTACATTATACTTACCATATATTAACTCGTGAATTTGCAAGTAGTTTTTTAAACCTTTTTGAGATATTTAAAATGAAGGCCAATATCAATGAGAAATCAATTTGTTTATATAAACTATTTATTTGACCTTTCTCCTTTCTTTAATATCGAGTGAGATACACAATTTCTTAAAAATTTATAATCCATTAAAAAAATTAGTTTTTAAAGTTTATGACCGCAGATAATTGAGAATGAAGGTGCCGTGCCGACAACTGGATTGCTGGTTGACAATGGTTATCGACTGACCACTTGTCGTAGTGTAAAATGAGGGTAAGAGAGAATCATGAATCACATTTTTATGAATGTACACTCGTATCGTATGCTAATTAAATTTGCTTAAAAACTTGACTCTTTCATATCAGTAGTGGAAAGGAAGGAAAGCTTTGGGTTCTCATGATCGATATTGTTGCTGCTGTTGTTTGACAACACCACAGTGGAATTAATCTCACCTCAAAATATTATGAGAGCACACAGAAAAATGAAGGATTATGAGAACATGTAGACGTTAATACCTATGAGAATTAAAGTGCTTTAAAACTTGGGACTCAATCATCCCATCCCATGCAAAGAGCAAAATAGCCTACAGCTACAGGTAGCCACGTTCACGGGTGAATTCTAATTTGAATCACCAGTAGTAGTAGGAGTGACTCGTGTTGAATCAAAAAATATAATCACTCACACACACTCAAAGAGTTTCTCACTAAATTTCTGATTACTTAAAATGAAATACATAAATGCTTTAAATAGGCAAAACAAGAACTGAAAACTAACTAAGAAATAGGAGCCACTAACCCACTACTTCACTAATATAAAATACTCCATAAAACTCGGTCAAATATATGACCACTTCTAGCCTAGTAACTTTTACTATTAAACTAACTAGACCATGAAGTACTATGACATTTCAACTTTTAACAACTCGTTCCAACAATATCCTTATCGCTGGGATCAAATTGCAATTTAGGATGATGCTTTGATCTAAATCCAACCGAAATCCAAATATAACAAGAGAGGAAGAAAGAAACCCCTGACAACAACAAAATAGTGAATATAACCAAGCTACATAGCATATCATCATAGCATTTAGGTCCATGCAAAAACAAAGAAATATCATGTTCATATGTTCATCAATATTTGACCAAAGTAAACATAAAGATCAAATTCCATGCTATAAGCAGCTAGACTCGAGTCTTTCTAGCAACAAACTACAAACAAGATATTATAGTTTTTAAATACCAAAACCTTCCTCCATTCAAGCATGGCTGCTAAACTTATCGGTTTTGGCAAAATAATAAAAAGCATATGCCAACACCAGGATAAGTATGGGTAAAGCCAACATGACTGAGGTGTTGAATGAGCTCCCAGAAGCTTGTTTCGACCCAGAACCCGAGCTTGAAGGAGGCTTGTACTGTCCTTTTTGTGGCATAGTGTTGACATCAATGTCACCTACGTAGTAGTCTTTTAGCATGTCTCTTGCATTTTGGCTGTGCCCAACATCTTCGAAATCCTCAGTAGCATCTTTCTCTGCAAAAGAATAATTTATAAAATAAATCAATGAAATTATGAATGGGTGGTAGATATTAAACAAGAGGGAAGAAACGTCAGCGGTCTTACTGGTTGCTAACACTAGGACTTCATCACCTCCTGGATGATCATCCAGAAATGGTGTAATATCATACACCTGAGTCACAGTACAAGACATGTCAATAATATGAAATATACCTTCGCAATATTCATTTATGTACTGAAAATTCACAGCCCGTATCTAGAATCATTATTAAGTGTCTCATCATTTCAATTAAAAATCACAAAAAGAACACAGTTAAACTTGGTCCAACTGTCCAAGCATGTATTATATTTCTTAACAGCTGCATGATGTGTTTTAATGAACAACATATTTGTATAACATTAATTACAAGCTTATGGAAACCCAGTGATAAAAGTTCAAAAAATTAGTATGTTGAAGACTTGAAGTTTTTATAACAATCCCCAATGGCCCAATCCTCCTTGAGCTCTTAAATTTGTTCCATTTTAACTTTTCGAAAAGAGTTGACCATACACATTTCTTATTAGGAGGTCATTATTAGAGGGACTGGTAAACGCGTCAACTTTTAGTCCAAATGTTGCAGGTTCAATATCTGGAACCAACTTTTCGGCCATGGGACCGGTTGGTGGGGAGCCGATAATGGGTCGGATATCCATTACGCAAACCCAATTACCATGAAAGATTACCAGAATACAAAAAAAACACAAGCATACACAAACATGAATGACAACAGCATATCTAGAGTTACGGACACACCAGTAAATCCAATGAGACAAAACTACAGAAAAGAACACTCGACTCAGCAAAGGTAACACTAGCAAAAATGGGACTATAGCATCTATATATAACCTTTTTGAGCACCATAAAAAACTAACAATAAGACAACTTAACAGACAGATGTAAGAATCTATATAGATAAGCTACCGAATAAGCATTAGTTACTTTAGATCCAATCATTAAAAGTGGCAAAACAGGGGTGGTCGGTCGGCTTGGATGATAACAGGTCAAGGCGGGTAAAAGTTGTAGTGGGTTTATTCCAAAAACGGGTCAATCAGGTTGGGTTATTCCAGTTTAGATGATTTGGGAGGAAACTGTCGGGCTTACCAATCATAATTATCTTTCCCTCACTCTCGCCTTATACTTGAAAAATATAACATAGAAATGTGGGGACAATTCACTCAATATTCAAAGGCGGACTTAAGTCACTATGCGGACGGAAACTCTAGCCAGCAGCTGCATATAATCCATATATATAACCTAATTTTATTACTATTATCTACGAGTACTAATTAGAACATAAATCAAAGGGAGAGATTAAAAATAAATTTAAAAAAAAAAAAAGAAAGGATACATCTGAGAAAATAATAAGCATAATACAAAAATAACAATACCCTCGATCCCGGGTGGGGTGTATACAGTTATACCTCTACGGAGGATAGAGAGACCAGAATAATAACCAAAATAATGATTTGGATGGATTTCTAGGTTACTAAAAAAAGAAAGAAAGGAAAGATGAGTGAGTGAGTGAGTGACGGACCTTTCCAGAAATAATGAGCCAGCAATCATCTTTACTGGCGTGTTTTGAAGCCTCTTGAAGTGAAATAATTTTGGTTTCCTCTGAACCCATATCACCACCACCACCCAGATAGATAGATAGATAGATAGATAGATCAATAGATGCAGTAGCCGAGATTCAAGTAGCGGAGATCCCGATCAATCAATCAATCAATCTGATTTTAATAACCCCACCCCAACTACAAAGCCAAAGTATATAAAAAAAAGCAAAAAGAAAAAATACGACTTTTCATCTTTGGTCCATGACTTTTCTTTATTAACCTTTTTTACTTCTTTTCTCTTCTATCTTTTTCTCGGTCTTTATTTTTGATTTAAACGCGGTATTTTTTTTTATTTTTTTTTTATCGTTTTCAAATATTTTTTTTCATTCATCCTAAAATGTTGAGTTAAGAACTCAAACCCAATTGTAAAAACATTATAAAAAAAAAGCTTTATTTTTAAGTATTTTTTTTTAATGAAATGATAAAAATCCTCCTAAAATAATCTGGTAATAATTTTCTCAACAACAAGATCATTACACATGACAAAATCAAGATATGAGATGATGAAAGAAAATTAGTGGATACATGTGTCATAAGCTTATAGCTTTAGAAGAATTATTAAGAGGATATGTTAGGAGGATTTATCATTTTTCTTTTTTTAATTCGTTATATATACCTACTGGGAAATGATAAATCCTCTTAAAAGAATAATCTAAAAATCATTCTAACCACAAGATGATGACATGTGGAAAATCAAGGTATAAGATTAGGAAAGAGATTTAATGAAATCCACATGTCATCAACTTGTGATTTTAAAAGGATTTTTAGGTTAATTTTTAGGAAGATTTATCTTTCTCATACCTATAACTAAGTGAAGATTTCTCTATCTTAGATGGAATATAAAAAGTCTTGATCATTTTAATCATATGTAGCAATACTCAATTGTTTAGTTGTCAAACCTAAACTTTTTAAGTTATTATAATAATTAGTTAATTTGAATGTTTAGTCTATATATTATTTCAATTTTGAAATTTGAGTATCATAGTTTAACTTATAAGCTAAAAGTTATGAGTTATTAGGAATATTATAAGCTAAAGTCTTGCCAAATCATTTTAATCATATTTAGCAACTTTTTAATGCATAAAATTCTTTATAATCACAAAAACATTGATGCATCTATTAAGGATGCATTTGTATTTATTATAGATTAGGGATTAGGGATGAGCAAAAAATACCGAATCCCGATCCGGTACCGATCCGGTACCCAAAAGTAGTACCGAATCCCATTCGGGGTCGGGATCGGTATGCGTTTTTGGTGGTTTTCAGGATTGAGATCAGTACTGTACCGGGAAATCTCGTAGTTTGCAGGATTTTTCTGGTATCGCCGCGGTTCCGTATCGATACCACCTTATATGGGACCGATACAACGTTTTGATGATTTTCACGACCGATACCAGTCTTATATTCATCTCTACTATAAATGCATTTGCATTGAATAAGTAAATATATATATATTTTTAACAATTATAAGTTTTTTTTTATCAATGTATATATATATATATATAGGGATTAGTTATTGTAAAACAAACTTTAACGTAAAATAAATAAAACACGATCTCAATCGTTGACCTTGATTATATGTATTAATTGGAGATATTAACTATTTGGTTTTTAAGAAATAAAATAAAATGATTTTAAGGGTATAATTGTCTTTTAATCATATTTCTCTTTCTTCTCTTTATGTTCTAACATATTTTTTTCTTAAGAATTTTGTGCATTTCAATTTACACTTAATTATCTGTTCATTTAAAAATACAAATTACACAAAATTTAACATAAAAACTTAATACAGAGGATGCACAGCCATACTTTTTTCGACTACCTACACAAATGATGATGCATAGTTATCCATTGATGTAATACGTGATGCACCAACTTGAATAAAACTATGATGCACCATGTACAAATTTTTAATTAATGATATACACACACGTATATTATGATGCACAGTCATCTCGAGTAGTAATATAGTTTTGATGCACTATGTAAAAATTTTTAATAGTGATATACACATGTAACACCCTGAATAATTAAAGGTAATAAAATAATATATTTTTGTAGTTTTAGCTTTAAAATAATTTCCTAATATTTACATTTGAGATATGGAATTAAATAGTTGAAACTTTAGTGGGTAGTGGGTATAATACCCATCTATTTTGAGTTAAAAACCGTGGCAAGTTTTTAGAATGCCAACACCTCCCTCCTTTGTGAATCATAATTCCACTACCATCTCTTTTCTTTCTACACTTTCATTCCTTCTTTCAATCCTCATTATCTCAAGGAATTTTGTAATCATCTTCAATCAATCTCATAGTAATATCAAATTTGGGTTTTATTGTGGGTGTATACACTTAGAGAAGAGGAAAAAGTGTTATGGTGATTCCACCTTTTTGCATTGTTGATACATTTTTAAGGTAAAATCTTTTCTTAGTAAATTGTTATTTAATTAGGGTTCATGGAATAATTAGAATTGGTTTTTTTTTTTTTTTTTTATATAGAAATGGTGATTTTGGTTATCGAACTCTAAGTAACTAGTCATGTCGTGATTACATGGTTGTTGTTGAGTTCCCCATTCCTTTAGTTTTGGAGTATTGCTATTGAGTTTGATTATCAATTTTCAAGTAAGACAGTGGCGTGCAGCGTTTGAGGGTGGTTTTTTTATAAATGTGTTCAGATACATAGCCTCATTGTTGGATAAATAATTACATTACTATCACTTGCGTGACCAGCTTTACAACTATTTCCAATTCGATGGAACCTTGTATCTTTCCGATTTTGTATTAGTAAATAAGAAAGATATAATAGGTATAATATGATTATATAATATGAGTGGTTATTAAATAGGCCTGATGCATATGATGATTGTGGGCCTTGTGGCATTGGTCTTCAGAAGAAAGATATACAAAGATATAAGGGGCGCATAATTAAAGATGAGATAGCATTTTCTTAGGGAACGTTAGGGTATTGTCAAAGTAATTTTTTTTTAACAGCAATAAAATTTTGTTAAAAAGGATCTACTCGAGGCGCTAGTGTCAAAGTACTTATATACCCTTATTGATTTAAAATAAAATTAAATAGGTATTAGACATGTGTCACATCCTGGTATTGTCTTATTTGTTTTACGTTAAGTTTTGTTTTATTTGAACTAATTCATATATATATATATATATATATATATATATATATATATAGGGAAAAGTGAAGGTGTGGTTGTCATGTACCCAAGCAAGGTATAGAACCCCCTCACATACCAATTTTTTAATATTTGTTGTATAATAAATAAATGACCTGGGCCCCATGAATTTTATGGATTAAAAAACTAAGATGTGAGGGGTTCTATACCTAAGCTAGGTACATGACAACCTCATACTCTTCATCCTCATATATATAATAATAATAATAATAATAATAATAATTATAATAATAGTACCTGTATCTAATGTATATTTCATTAGACAGATTGGTGTCTTAATTTCTACCATAATAAAATATGATATCTAAAAATAGTAAAACCTTCCATATATGGAAAGTGGGCAGTCTCAACTTGAAACGATATAGATAGGGAAGTGATATTAGTACCACTTTTTTTGATAGATGTACCACAATTATGTATTACTGACTTGTACAGTTAGCTGTAAAACATATATGTTATAGTACATTCATTAAAAATAGTGGTACGAATATCACCCACTATGTAGAGATGGGACTCTTGAACCACCTCTCCATCCCTTATTTATTTGATAGGCCTGTTTTGCATGTGACCGAAAAGAAACGTGTGAAGTAAAGAGCTACAGATCGATCTTCTAATTAAATGCTGCTAATTTAAAACCGAGTTAAGAACATTAAAATCATTGATTTTTAACGTGTTGGAATTGTTTGAATCGAATAAATGAGTATCAAATATAATGTATATATAATGTAAATATATATAGGAAACAAGTATTAAAGTAAAATAAATAAAACAATCCTTTTTTCTTAACTGAAAATCTTTGAGCATCATGAAAATCTTCGTGCATTAGTGTATATACTTATGCTCTATGAATCTCTGTGCATCAATTTTATCATGATCCAATGGTCAAGATCTTATCCTATTAGTTTTACTTTAATACTTGTTTTATAATAACCGGACCCTATATATATATTGTATATATAATGTATATATAATAGGGAAGGTTATGGTGCGAGGCCTCTTAAAATGCGAAAAATACGAATGCCCTTTTTTTTTGTCTTCCCACCACCACCACAACCATCAGCTTTCTTAGTTAATATGCATCTTAGTTAACACTAACATGCAGTGTCTATAGGAAAAAACAAGTATGTTTTCCAACCGACACTGCATGTTAGTAATATTTAAGCTGTATGTATTTCTTAGTTAATATGCATGTATTTCTAGTAGGAATGAGTATGCATCAAATACATCAATGTAAATAGGTACACCAAATATATATGTGGTACTAAGAGATATGATTGTGCATCAAATGATATCATCTTTTAAGTTGGTGCATCAATGTGGTATTAAGAGAAATCACTGTGCATTAAATGATATCATCTTTTAAGTCGGTGTATTAAATATATGGTACTATGAGTTAGAATATATTTTTCTTTCATCAATTTTTTGTTAATGATTCATCAATAAAATCACAAAGTTCTTATGTGCGTCTAAAGTTTTCGTCAGTGGTTCATATACATAAATTCATAAAGATCCCGGTGCATCAATTTTTATGTATGATTGTGTATGAATTTTGTAAATGGTTTGTTTTCTTTTTTTAAATGTTGATAAACATAAATATAAATATGTAAACGTTAGTAGATATAAACTGAATCTTCAAAACAACACAAATAAACACAAATGCACCGATCCTAATTTAATTTGTTTTATGGATTTCAATATGCGTGATCTTCGATGTAAAAGAATGTGTATGTGATATCAATTTTTGAGTAAGAAATGTATTGTAATGTTAAGGTAACCGAAATTGAATTAAAAGTGCATTCAAATATCCATATTACCCTCATTTTCTTTTCTTTTACAATTAATCATTAATTATCAAGATCACTTAATAAATTGAAATAGATCCGACGGTTCAGATGTTATCTTATTTGTTTTACGTTAAATTTTTTTTTACAATAACTAACCCCTATATATATATATATATATATATATATATATATATAGGTTCTGTTTAAAATAAAACAAGTATTAAAGTAAAACAAATAAAACAATCATATTCCCTTAACTGAAAATCATTGTGCATCATGAAAATCTCTGTGCATCATTGTATATACTTGTACTATATGAATCTTCGTGCATCAGTTTTATTGTGATCCAATGATCAAAATCTTATCTTATTTGTTTTACTTTAATACTTGTCTTACAATAACCAACCCCTATATATATATATAGGAGTAAAAAGAAGAAAAAGAAAAAAAAAAAGAAAAAGGTACAAACCTCAACGGCTATTTTGCACCGAGAAACGCACCAGCGCCGCCGAGCCATTTGGGTCGCCGGGACCTTCAATCGCCTGGGGGGGCGGTGTGGACGGCGAACCCGAGGCGATTGAGGGGTGGATCGCCGCTCCACTCGCCCCACTCCGTTGGGTCTAAATGATCCATTACACATTGGCTCCAATCCTTTTTGGTTTCGAATTTTAGACATCCACAACAAGTGGTTGCAACAAAATTGATCAAAAGATTCACGTATATAAAAATCGAACTACCTGCAAAAGAAAGGGGAACAATTCAATGAAGTATGCTCTCACTTTGTATCTAGTCGACCATCTGGTGCGAGCAACACCGACATTCTCATAACAACGCTGAATGTATACTTGGCAACCCATCATCATTCGTTTACCCATATTTCATCGTAGGTGTTCTTGAAGGATAACGAAAATTTTATGATGTAACGATGTCTTTTTAAAAAATTTTTAGTATTAATAATAATCATAACATCCAATATTAGTATTAGTATTTTTATTTTTTTTAATTGAGAATTAAGTGTTTCTTTTAACATTAGCAATTTAAATTTTAGTAATGGTCTGATGTATAATGACATTTTTAATTTATACATTCATTGAAAGTATAAGTTAACATATATTTCTTTTAAAAATTTAATCTCATATATAATGAATAATGCAAATTTAATATGGCATAACAAATTTAAAACATTTGATATAACCTAATTAGATTAATACATTATGATACACGTACATATTATTAATAAAGGGCAATAATATTAAACATGATAGTTCTTTGAAAATTTATATAAATTAACGATATATATATATATCAATTAGTTCCATCAATATATATAGTTTAATTTACCGAAAATTTACACATAACTTATAATATTTTCAACTTGTTTTAACTTACCGAAAAAGTTTCATTTATTTTTTATAAACCATCTTTAGGTGATTTTAATAATTAACAACTAGGAAAACATTAAGTTGGTATGATTATATAAACGTTTAGATTTTGCAAACTATATGTAGTAGGATTATGATTAATTAATATAAAAGTAAACGTATTGTGTATAAAGATAAATCGTATCTAAAAAGAATGATCGATCAGTTATCATTAGAACACTTTTTTTTGGTACCAAATTAAAGTCCGTAATTTTAAGTTAAAAGCTAACGTTGTTGAAACTAGTTACGTTTGTTTTACTAAGGGTTATTTTGACGTGAAAGAAATATCTCAAAAACATATATAGCAGTCCCTTTACTTTATATAAAAAGTTTAATAACTTTCCAAAGAGGAAAATACTCGAATCCAGGAAATGTATTATAGATTTATAGGTATTTCACAATGTGTAATAAACTCTATTCTGGCTTTCATCATTTTTGCTATGTACAAGATACAACAAATTAAAGTAAATAAACTGTTAAATATATATATATATATAGTCTAATAGGGTAGGGTTAACGTGAGAACTACAAATATGGTGAGAACTGTGAGAACCTATATTTCCCCTCCCTCTCTCCCCTCTTTGGTATGGTTTTTATTTTTATTTTTTTATTTTTTTTATTTTTTGAATTTTTTTTTATTTTTTGATTTTTTTTTTAATAAAAACCCATTCCAAAAAAAAATTAAAAAAAAAAAAATTTTTTTCTATGGGTTATATGTTGAAAATAGATGGAGACGGTACGCCGTTCCGGGGGGCTTCCCCCTTACCGGTCGTAGACCTTAAGGCATTTATAGAGGGGTTGGAAATGGACGCATTTGGGAATGGTTTGGATTTGAT
>JAOEHQ010047789.1:0-10607 GCA_025447715.1 Asclepias incarnata | reverse complement strand
ATACCACCCGGAATACCGGTATTACCGGTACCGGGTACTCGGCTGGCACGGCCAAAATTCCGGTATTTAAAACATTGAAAAAAAGTCTCAGCCCTAAAAAACCATTAAAAGGATTTAAAATAAAAGTTTATATAAGGAGGGTAGAAAAAAAACCCAATTCTTAGCCCCAACCTCCAGCCTGAAGCTCCAACTCCAGCCAGTCCTTAACCACAGCCCCACTCGAAGCTTTCCTGTCAAACATACCCTATATATATCTATACTAGTTTGAATACCCGTACGATGTACGGATTGACTAAGTAGTATCAAAGATGAGATGAAAAATACCCTCTTTATTGATCGCTGAAAAGAGAAAACAGAAGCATGCAATTAAAAAACAACATAGTATATTATATGATCAATTAAAAGTAAATCAAAGATGAGATGAAAAATAATTTCTTTATTGATTACTAAAAAGAGAAAAAAAAAACAACAATCAATATGTGATTCTCTATTTAGTAGTTCACAATATACCTTAATCAATATCAAGTAGATACTATCTTCAAGTATAGAAAAATAAAAACCCTTTTGTTTTATCTTTGGTGGCTCCGAAGAAAATAAACACAAAAAACTTTGGTTTTCTTTCTATGCAGTCGACGGCTAAAAGCTTGCCAAACCCCTTTTTTTCTTTAATTAATTTATAGGTTAAATATAATTTACCTTATATATTTTGCTTCGTTTTATTTTTAAGATTAACATATATTATTATTTTATCATATAATACTCGTATTTGATAAATGATATATATAATATATTTAACTTAATATATTATTAAGGAAACTAATAAACATAGAATAACTAAAGATAATAATTATTTAAGAATATATACTTAATAAATTTAAAAAAACACATGTCATTTAAATAACGTGTCACGTGTCGATTAAAGGATGCTACAATCTTGTTTTAGTATATTGGTAGATATGTAGATTGGTCACCTCAAATTACTTTATGATATATAAAAAAATGAACAAAATATAAAGTGTGATTTTTGACGGTTGTATTTTATCATATTTCGAATGATCATCGAGTATACATTACTTTATATATATAGGCATATATTACAAATTAAATTAATTAAATTTGGTATACACCCTTATGTGTTACCTCCTTTTTCCTTACATATTTCTAGCATAAGTTTGTTATGAATAATAAATATACCTTATGCAACATCAACCCCAATATGGACTCAAATAAAAGAGGCAAATCTAGAAATTTATAAAAAGAAAATGATAAATCCTTTAATAAAATCAAATGATAAAATTAGGAAAGAAAATTAATGGATTACATTTGTTGTATAATCAAATTGTTAAGAGGATTATTATCTTTATTTTTTAAGAGACTATATCATATTCCTTTATGAAATGTCATTTTCGGCCTCTAAGTGATCGTAAATGACCAAAAAATACCTTAAGTCATGGCAATACGATGAGTTTTGTTCATTGGCTTATTTTTAGTTGACAATACAAATTTCGCTGAATTCTAATATTCTATCAACAAATGTATTTCGCCAAATTAAGTACGAAGAATTTTATGAAGATAACATCATGATGACTCTTTCCTGCATCAGTCTGGTCTATGATTCATTGATAGAGGTATCTCATGTTTATTCTCGACGTTTTTAATTCTTTATTTCTTTATACACATGTAGTTTGGAGGGACATCTTTTTTTTAAATAAATTGTTTGAACATTAACTTGAAAAATGTGTTTTTAAAAGAAGGCATTACAATAGTTATATCATTGTCGGTTATTAACTGTTGTTTTTTTTTTTTTAAACAATAGTCGGTTATTAACTGTTAAGAGGTAATCCGTACATCACATTGTGTTTAATCGTTCATCATAAAACATGTTTCACATTATCATACACTACAGTCTATAACACCTTAAAATATGTTTGATAGTGTACAGTTAAAAATTGTGACGTACGGATCATCATCCTTAACTTTTGAGCGAAGAAAAATTCTTGTCAACAGTGATATGATTTTATTTTACTTAAAGGTTGTTCATGATACAATAATTAGTTTGAGTCGATTAATAGTTTTTGTGTATCTCCACTAATTAGTTCATACTATCCCTTTTGATATTACTATTACTAAATATATATATATATTTTGTATATTCGTGTGTATTATTTTGTATCACAGCCTCCTGTTCATACAAGAAAATGATGTCGCAAATTTGATATTTCCAATACACATAAATTTCGTATGGTTGGCAAATGGGTTTTGGACGTCTTGGTTGTATCGTAATTGGCCTCATAATACGAAAATTGTATTGACTAAACATTTTAAATCAATACTTGTTAATAGATTGTTTTCAATTGTTATGGTTATCAATCTTTAAGCATCTCTGTGACATTGTTTTCAAACTTTTATATCAAGAACCCGGAAAAAATTATATGGGTGTTCTTAAAATATCGGCTTCTTTCATTAGAGAGGTGATTCGATATATTTTTGATGACTTTTTAATTTTCAATATTTTGGTGGTATTTACACATGTGCAAGTTATATATAACTTGCACATGTGAAAGTAAGATATCTAAATAAGATTAGTTCGTTTACACATGTTAGGGCTGTGGGTTATGTGTTGAAAACGAATAAATACGGTACGGGCGTAGCCTTTAGCCGAACGGGCCCGTTCAGGGGGGATTTGCCCTTATCGGGTGGAACCTTTAAGGGTATTAATAAGGGGTAGCTGGTGAGGTGATAGGTCATAGGGGATGATAAGTCATAGGGGGTGATCGGTGAATGGGTGATCTACTTGACGGGCTTTGCCCATAGTCGCACGGGCTCCGCCCTTGGAGATGGTTTTATAATTTACATGTGAAAGCAAGATTTTACACATGTGCAAATACACAATTACAAACAAAAAAAAATAAAAATTAAAAAGTCGTCATATATCGAGTGACCTCTCTAATGAAAGAGGATGAAATTTTAAGAACACCCATATAATTTTTATAATTTATTGATTTACGATTTTTGCGATAAAAGATTTTGAATGAATTTCATAAAACTAATGATTTATTAAGATCAAGGGTCAAGATTGATTCTCACGTTCTTTAAAAAATATGGGTTCTTAAATAACCTTTCCTCTTAATATGTAACATGTAATGTAGATATGGTATTTAAAAAATAGGTTTTATTACTATATATTAAAAGGACACGTGTTGCTTAGATATTACGCCACGTGTTAATCAAATAATGCTTCAATCATGTTTTGGTATATTGGTAGATATACAAGCTTTTACGCACTATGTGGGTACAATGATATCCACTAACTATATTCATTCATTAGACGAATTTGGGAGACTTTTTTAGATCAATCTGTGTTATATATTTTAGTGTAATTGGATTAACTTGTTTGACTAATTAAGTCATAATAAAACATCATATAGGTTTGTAGGTGCGGCGTGCACGCCTATTTTGAATTTATTGTAACCTTAAGGGCGAAGTCCCTAAGGGACGGAGGTCCCGGAGCGCGCCCCTGGAAGCAGGGTCCAAGCGGCGGCAACCCCTAGCTGGGTCCAAGGGGCAAAGACCCTGACTGGGGTCGAGCTGGAAAAATCAAAAATAAATTGAGGGGTGTTTTTGGCAACTTGGAAAACCTCAAAAATAACTGCTTAAAAGGCAGTTATTGGGCTTAAACTCCTGTCACGAGAAACACTGGGCCTAAACTCCTGTCACGAGAGTCACAATTTATTCTCGTAAAAAAATTTCCGGTTCACGCTCTCAAAAACACATATATACTGAAGGTTCTCAATCTCTAGATTGTATCCGATTGAATAGTACGGTATAACCGTCGAATTGATTCGATCTGAAAGTGATTACACGCCTTTCAAAGATTTCAATTTATCTGGTATTTTGTTCATATTCTGTAATATCCCCAACATACTGTACTACAATTTTATAAAAATTTTCACCTTTACACATTATTCAATGCATGTCATGTTACATTTTTATACAACAGAATAGTATCCATATTTCTTTTTATTGATTGGCCAGAGAAGAGAACAGCACATATATGTAACATGTAATATGTGTTTTTTTTTAACAGCAAAAAGTTTGGAATTTTATCAATCCTAACAAAGTGATAGACAATTACAGAAGATTACATATTACATAGGGATCTAAGTATTCTAAATATTTACAAAAACACGTTGAAATTACACCAGAAGATTACATATTACATAGGGATCTAAGTATTCTAACGATCTATTAGAAATCCACAAAAAGGCCGTCTATTTTATTTTTGAATTAGTTACTCGGGCTTGCAACTATTTCGATTATGCACTCTATCATTCATTGCCTTCCACAAACTCCGCATAGTTATTATAACAATCGCATTTATAAGTTTCTTTCACACTCCTATTCCTATTCCATTTAGGCTATTTTGTAACATGTAATGAAGATGTAGATACGTAGATTCGTACACTAAATTTTATATGCTACAAAAACGGTTGTGTAAAATAATAAATAAAGTAGTAAAAAAACATTGGATTGAGCCAAAATAGTGAGGTTTGGTCCATTGAGATTTAAGGATCTTCTGTGGGGTGAAGACACATGTGGGTGTTTTATCTTAACATATAACGTGTGTGAATAATTGTATCAGAATTCAAAGAATTTCTTGGCTTTTGTGCACACATAGATAATTCTATTTAATTATAAAAATACAAAAATACAAAAAAAAATATATATAAAAAATAGTGTAATACTATTACATATATTTAATTCTATTCCCTACTTGCAGTCTTACATGTGAGATTGTTGGATTGGTTACTATTTAAGTACCTCTAATTCTTCACATATTTCTGTATCTAATTTGCTTCTTCAATTTTGCCTATTTTTGCTTGCACTACAAAAAAAATATGGCAAAAATTGGCTTTCTTTTGTTAGCTTTATTCTCTATTTATCTTTATCATGCAAATGCATTTACTGCTTCAGGCTGGACCAAGGCTCATGCCACCTTCTATGGTGGTAGTGACGCTTCCGGAACTATGGGTATGTACACATTTTGTGTTTTGATATGTTATAGTACATCGAATTGACGAATCGCAATGCTTATATGCGTATATATTTGTATGTGTGTTTATATGTATGTTATATATATATATATATATATAATAACTGTATGTATATCCATACATTAAGTTAGAATTACCAGTTTGTTCATTATGGTGATTTTCCAATTATTGGCATGGTTGGGTAACCTTTTACAAATTACAATATCCATTTCTTTGCTTTGCAAAAAGGAAAAAAAAATAAAATTCTTCTTGTGTGGATAATGAGGGGTATATATGACTTTTTAGATAAAGTAACATATGGATATGCCACATATATGTCTTGGTTGCATGTTTCCATAATGATTGATTATGAGAGGAGATCTTCTAGATTTATGGGCCGAGAACGAGCCGGAAAAAAAATATTATAAATCTTTGGGAAATATCAAATAGATACAAACAACTTACATATAAATTGAATACATATATCTTGCAACGTGGTCCAGTTAATAAAAACAGAACTGTCGGTTATGGTCTTTACGGACATTTTAGGATTTTACAAATATGTCATATAGATTTTTAGTTGACAAATTATTTCTGTTTTAGGGGGTGCTTGTGGGTACGGTAACTTGTACTCAGCTGGGTATGGTACAAGAACGGCTGCACTCAGTACTGCACTTTTCAACGATGGTACTGCGTGCGGCCAATGCTACAAAATCATATGCGACTACAAGGCGGACCCAAGATGGTGCATCAAAGGAACATCTATTACTATCACGGCAACAAACTTTTGCCCACCAAATTTCGCTCAACCTAGTGACGATGGAGGTTGGTGCAACCCGCCACGCCAACATTTTGACATGGCACAACCCGCTTGGGAGAAAATCGGAATCTATAGAGGCGGAATTGTTCCCATTATCTACCAAAGGTATAAACAATTTTGGCATCTATTTATCATTACTATTTTTCGCAACCAAGAGTGGCTTGGTTGCAAAAAATAGTAATAAAATTAATCTGGCCCAGCCAAAAATAAAATACTCGTCTATATAAAATTTATTTTTATCGGTCTCGAATGAATTTATTTTTCTGTTTGTTTTAGAGTACCATGCAAGAAACATGGCGGTGTTAGGTTCACAATCAATGGTCGAGACTACTTTGAGCTTGTACTCATTAGTAACATTGCTGGTGCTGGATCAATTCAATCTGTGCAAGTGAAAGGGTCGAAAACAGGATGGATGGCAATGTCAAGGAATTGGGGAGCTAATTGGCAATCAAATTCGTACATGAATGGTCAATCATTATCTTTCAGGGTAACAACTAGTGATGGTGTGACGAAAACCTTTCCCGATATTGTTCCGGCTAATTGGAGATTTGGGCAGACGTTCTCTAGTCCGGTGCAGTTCTAAAATGGTTTGGTCTATGGTTTTAAGGACGGCTGCGGCGTGCTTACTCTTTTTGTGGAAGCAGCCCGCCGGTTGGAGACATGGTGGTCCTTGTTTTTGTAATGTTTTTGGGATATTGATGGCTTGATGCAATGATAATAATATTTGTAACACACATAGTTTTATTACATTCAAACAGGTAAAGTTGCTTATATATATGTGTATGCCTTTTTTGATTAGATATTAAAGTGAATGAAAAGCTCTATATGTAATAAGTTTTATATCATATAAATAAATGGATTTTACGAGATCGATATATGAAAGTATAAATAAATGGGCTGGTGAGTGACTCGTTGAACCCACTCCATTACCCCTCAGTTGACACATCAAATGGGTTCATGGGACATAAACGGGTCTAAGATGGTTGATCAAGCTTCAAGTCTTGAAGACATTTTATGGTTGACGCATCAAATGGGTTCATGTAGTGATGTAACCAGTATTTTATTTATTGACCAGGTTAATTAATACATGGGTGCCGTTGTCAGCCCGGTCAAATGTCCATATGCATGTTTTTTTAGCCTAAGTTTTGAGATTTTGTGTGTTTGACCCATTGGGCCCCCGAACATACGAGTATAAGAGAATCCGTTTTTTTATTAACGACTACAAAATCAAAATATATGTTTAAATAAGTTATTAAACCGTTTTATGAATAACTTTAATAACTTATATATATTTATTAAGTCAATAAAGTTATACACTTACGATCATTCTCGATGAATAGATTAATAGATAAGATAATCTTAATTAGCTTAATCATCCAAAAGTAACAGTCCCTTATAGCTTTCTTGTGTGCATATTAGGATCGAGAATATGACTTTGAAAAACACTTATATTGAAAACACATTGAAATTTATCTTTAAAATTTTAATAATTACATTGAAAGTGGATCTACATTACTTTCATAATACTCCATACAAAATTTTACCACACACTTGAAAGAAAAGAAAACTATTGTTTCCATCGTCGTCACATCCATTCATGCTAAGAAATCACACCGAAAGCCAATGTGAGGTTAACCCACGTGATAGAGGCTCTTGTTTTTTGAGGTGAAGTCCAGGGTTCAACCCCTGACATGGGTGATTTTAAGATTATTTGGGGTAGATTAGTAAAGTAGATTTAACGTTAAAAAAAAAAAAATCACACAGAAAATCATGTTGGATCCACCACAACTCCACAAGCCACACCATAATCCTGGCATGACTTTTGGAACCACGCTGACATGTGATGGTTCGTACTTTAAAATGATCGCAACTTCCACGAGCAAATTGATTGTTTCGGTTAAAATATTCGGTTGTCTACTTGTTATATATCCTTTAATTATTTAACTTATATTTACAATGAGTATAATCATTGAATAGAGTTTGGTTTCTATAGAATTCTACTTGTATGTTGATTAAAATTACAAAAACAATAAATATATAGTAATGAACTTTAGTTGCTCAAGTTTAAAGCTCCCACCAGAAACACACATTATATATTGCTCTACTTTTAATTCCCTACTTACTCCATTTAAATTTATTAAACTATAACTAACATCAAGTTATGTATTTTATTCAATTGCAAAAACATCCATGTATATTTATACATTTTATCCATTTTTAGGTTAGGGCTATACTTTTTTTCCCCTTTCTGAGAATCAACATTAATTAATTATTTAATTGATATAGTTAAGAAAATTAGAAGTTCATAAATCTTTTAACTTATATACCGAGAAAATCTTGAATTTAAAATAAAGTATTTATGCATTATATGTAACACAAAATATTTTATGTTTTCTCACATGCTCACGACTTTGTTTTTAAAGACCATATTTCTCAAAAGGTCACCCATTCTGGTATTATTTTTATTTGAGCATGCGTAACCTTATAATTCTCATGGGATCTGATGCATTATGGTCTTAAAACGTGTTTGTGTCATGTAAGGATTTCAAATTTATATATCCTAATTATTATTATTTTTTTTAATCAAAATAAAGCCTCAACAACTCACTATGATCATAAACTTAACCTAAAAGAGTTTCTGCTCACCAAATTTGCAAGCACCACCATGCAAAGAGGTTTAACTTTTTATAAACAAATACATAATTAAACACCTTTTATTCCCTACAAATACCTAAGCCTTCTTGATCTTCATCACAACAAAATATATATGAAACTTCATTTATACAAAATGGCAGCCCCCCGCAACTTTTCTTCACTTCTCTTAGGATTTCTTGTGCTTGCACTAGTCCATTTAAATGAGACTAATGCACTGAGTTCTAATTACTATGATCAAACATGCCCGATGGCCGAATCAACGGTTACAAGTGCCGTGAAGAAAGCCATGTTAAATGATAGAACAGTTCCTGCTGCACTTCTAAGAATGCAATTCCATGATTGTTTCATTAGGGTCAGTTTACATTCATTTCTACACCTTGTTGCATACATTAAAATCAAATGATTTTTCTTTATTAACGAGTAATGGTCATATATAACTTAACGATACGATTTGCTATATATTTAGTACAAAACTGCTTGATTCATGGGTGTTTTGTGGTTCAAAGGGATGTGATGGTTCGGTGTTGTTGAACTCAACTGGAACGAACCAAGCCGAAAAAGATGGACCTCCAAATATATCTCTCCATGCATTCTATGTCATTGATAACGCCAAGAAAGCGTTAGAGGCTATGTGTCCTGGTACTGTGTCGTGTGCTGATATCGTAGCTTTAGCAGCAAGAGATGCCGTTCATTTGGTAAGCAATATATAATATGCAGTCCTGTTTCTTATAGTCTGTATCGCATTATCAAATTCTTGAATCTTTTTGGAGACATACGATTTTCTATATGATAGCGTACTACCAAAAACCTAATTAACGAAACAGTATCATATAAACGCTAAATCCTAAATCCTGGTAATATTTACAGTCAGGAGGTCCCCATTGGGCTGTGCCAAAAGGGCGAAAAGATGGTAGAGTTTCAATCGCAACCGAAACTCGACAATTGCCATCTCCCACCTTCAACATATCACAACTCCAACAAAGTTTCTCTCAAAGAGGTCTTTCTATGGAGGATTTGGTTGCACTTTCAGGTAATTAAATGACAATTTATTTGTTTTCTTCCACACATGGAGTGCATACTTATATATATATATAATCAACAAACTATATATATGTCTACAAACTACTTTGCAGGAGGACATACCCTTGGCTTTGCACATTGTTCCTCATTCCAAAACAGGATCCACAACTTTGCAACCAAACAAGACGTTGATCCATCGATGGAGCAATCTTTCGCGGCTAGCTTACGCAATATATGCCCAATGCATAACAAGGTGAGAAGCGCAGGGGCGAATTTGGATTCCACCCCTACCATCTTCGACAATAGCTACTACAAGTTACTACTCGAAGGGAAGAGCATTTTCACTTCTGATCAAGCCTTACTCATTAACCCAACAGCCAAAACATTGGTTGCGAAGTTTGCGAATTCACGAGAAGAGTTTGAGAAAGCATTTGTGGAGTCCATGATCAAGATGAGCAGTATCATTGGTGGCCAAGAGGTTAGGTTGAATTGTAGATACGTAAATTGATCATTTTGTTATCTTATTTCTTTAAATTTTGAGTGTGCATGGTCAACTGGTCATGTTCATTCGATCTTGTTTGGGTTGTAAATGTGTGGACGTGTGTTTATATTTGTGTTTTTCCCTATGGATTTTGTACGTATAATGTGTATCATTGAATTGAATTGTGACAAAAATTTATGGTATTAATTAACTAATTTGACCACGGATTCTAACCGCAATTAAAAGTCGTGTTAAACTTGTCTCACAAACAGGAAGTAACTATTCGTGTTGTGGGTGAAAATGTATAATTAAGATTGGTAAAACAACCTTAGATAATTAACTAAGTGTGTAAGGATTAAAAATGAAAGTGAAAATGCCTTCAGGATTTAAAATGAAATATTTTTAAAACCATGGGATATAAATCGTTTATATAAAAAAGAAAAGGGCTAAAATGGAAATTTTTGAGGCTAAATTTAAAAAATGTAACTCAAGCCCAGTGGTCAGAAGGTTTTCCCTTAGGAGTTTCCTGCTGGGGGGTCTCAGGTTCGAATCCTGCCACATGCAAATGTGGTGAGGGGGCCTTAGCAATGCTATACCC
>JAOEHQ010047788.1:0-10607 GCA_025447715.1 Asclepias incarnata | reverse complement strand
CCTCCAATGCGACTACAACAAGATGACCACAATTCAACTTTGAATGCTTTCAACCTAGCAATTCAAACAACATCATATGCATAAGGTCATTTCTTTCACATAAAACTTGATAACTAACCCATTTCAAAGGTTCCCGTTACCCATTTTCCATATTTCTTTTACCACCATGTGGTTTCACTATCATTCATCAAGACATCATTTTCCTTACTTGACCATATCAAGTATTATCAATTCCTTACAACTTGATCATAAAATCTCGTGTTACTAGCTTTTTCATCATCGTATTAAAATGACCATTACCACATTTTCTTATCAAAATCATCATTTGACCAATTCCACTAACCACAACATTATTATTAGTAACTTAATAATTAAACGTCAAAATTCATATATAACGCTATCAAGCCAAAACCACTAGTTTTTCTTGAATTCATTTCGTTTCTCAAACATAAAATGTGGTAACACCAAAATCATCAAAATGCCATTTCTTATTCATAACCACCTTATATTACTAGCATTTTACCAACAACATAAAAATGATTATCATCATACTTTCTTTATCTAATCAACATTTACTTATTTCCACTTCCATTAATATCATTTGCTTAGTAATTTCATAATCAATTTCTATATCAAAACATTATAATTTATCCTTTCTATAAAACCCCCAAATCTTATGGGTTACATGAACCCTAATATCACAATCAAGAACAATAGATGAAAATTACCTTGGAAATGAGCTAGAATAGAATTCACCACTTTTCTTCTTCTTCTACTTCTTCCACTCCCACGATCCACACACACACACACACTAAATTTCTTTCACTTGATATTGCTAGAATTTGGAACTTGGTTCTTGAATCAATTAATAAAGTGTGATGATAATATTTGAGATTGAAAGAAATAAGGAATGAGATTGAGTGGAATGGATGGATGGAGTGTTAATATGGAGAAAATCATAAACAAATATGGGGGAAAGGACTTTAACATGTCCCGGCCCTTGAATAAACAGATGGGTATTATGCCCGCTATCCACTAAAGTTCCAACTAATACATCCTCTTTTCTCAAAATAAAATAATAGGAACTTGCATTAAAGGTAAAACTACAAAAGTAGGTTATTTTATACTTTTAAAATCTTGGGGTGTTACACAAATGTTAAACAAAAATACAAAAGTAATATAAAATAAAACAAAAGGTTAAAAAAAATCAAAAACTACAACAAAAAGTTTAATATTAAAAATAAAATAAAACATGTTAAGTAAATTAATTATTATATAAAAACAAAGAAAAAGAAAAGGAGCCAAAACTATATAATATTAATTGAATGACATATGAACCAACCAAAAAGAGTGGTGATATTAGTAACACAAAGATTGATAGTTTTATCACATAGTACAAATTGTATGATATACTATACAAGTACTTAATGCACAGTTATGATAAATGTATCAATTTTTGTGGTAAGAATATCACCACCCAACCAAAAAAGGGGAGGGGAGTCTCTAACCAGAGCTCTCTCCCATGGAAAGCACAAATCCCGTCAAACCAATTCCAATTTACATTTTATACGCTGCTATTGTTATTGTTATGGTAAATACATTTTGTACGTTGCTACTTAATGCACAGTTATGGTAAATACATTTTGTACGCTGCAAGTGGGCCCCCAAATCCCGTCGAACCATTCCAAATTACGACATGAAATGACGATGACCACCTACGATGGGGTGGTGCCTATCGTGTCGTGCTCTTCCTTGAATGACGACCACTCAAGATATGCCGATAGGAACCGGCCTTAGGCCTTCCTTGGTTCTTTGGGTCAGTGTTTCTGATGAAAGGTCTCTTTTGACTTTATCGGGAAAGATTTTTGTACACGTATGTTAAGAAAACATCATCAAATCCCGTTTTTTATGAGGCATGAGAGATGAAATATAGACATCATTATCCTATTTGAAGGTAAATACTGTTTCTAGGAGACCTGCAGCCATTTTGCAGAATTGAGAATCAGACATTCGGACCTTTTAACATCTGTTTTTAAAGACAAGAAGTTTTCCAACTTATCGACTCTAAAACATAAAAATCAAAATGATTACATTAGTGGAAACCTAAAGAGGGTATGCAAATCGAACACACAAATGCAACACACACATACACAAATGAACCAAATATCATCACAATCCATACAACACTTTACACATTTACTAAAAACATGTATTTCACACAAAGATTTACTAACAGGAAAAACCCTGCACACTCTCTACATCAAAACCCTAATTCCACATTCCACATATCTTTCAAATCACTTCATCCTTCTATACTCCAAATGTCGCCTTCTGGCGAGTGCCCGAAAAGCCTTTGATCTTATCCCACACCCAAATGTGTTTACTTTCAATACCATTATCTCAGCCTATGCTAAAGAATCCCAACCCCACATTGCCCACCAACTGTTCGACGAAATTCCTCAACCAGATGTTGTGTCGTATAACACACTTATTGCAGCTTATGCTGATCGCGGTGAAACCCGGCCTGCAATTGGGTTGTTTAAGGAAATGCGTGAGTTGGGTTTTGATATGGATGGGTTTACGTTCTCTGCTGCTGTTACTGTTGCTTGTAAAGATATTGGTTTGGTTAGGCAGCTTCATAAGTTGGCGATTGCGGGTGGGTTTATTGGTTATATATCGGTGAATAATAGTCTTGTTACGTATTATAGTAAAAACGGGTATTTGGATTATGCAAAATGGATTTTTGATGATATGGGTTGTGAGAAAGATGAGGTGACTTGGAATTCGATGATTGTGGCGTATAGTCAGCATCGAGAAGGACTAAAAGCACTTGCTTTGTATATGGAAATGGTTGGTTTGGGGTTTAGGATTGATATATATACTTTAGCTAGCGTTTTAACTGCGTTTACTTGTTTAGTAGATTTACGTGGTGGAATTCAGTTTCATTGTCAGTTAATCAAGAAAGGTTTTCATCAGAATACTCATGTGGGAAGTGGCTTGATTGATATGTATTCAAAATGTAATGCCAGGATGTCAGATTGTAAGAAAGTATTTGAGGAAATAGTTGAACCAGATTTGGTTCTGTGGAACACCATGGTTTCTGGGTATTCACAGAATGATGATCTTTCAGAAGACGCTCTACATTGTTTAAAACAAATGCAACGAGAAGGTTATCGCCCGGATGATTGCACATTTGTTTGTGTCATTAGCGCAAGCTCAAATCTTTCGTCACCAACTCAAGGGAAACAGATACATTGTCTGGCACTTAAATCTGATATTCCAACAAATAAGATATCTGTAAACAATGCGCTAATTACCATGTACTCCAAATGTGGAAACTTGCAAGATGCAAGGCGAGTTTTTGATAATATGGAAGAGCACAATACCGTCACATTAAACTCATTGATCACAGGTTATGCCCAACATGGATTTCAAATGGAAGCATTAAGTCTTTTCGAACATATGCTTAAAACAAGTATATCCCCTACAAGTATTACTTTTATATCAATCCTCTCCGTGTGTGCACACACAGGAAAGGTTGAGGAGGGAAGAAAGTATTTTAAGTTGATGACTGAAAGTTTTGGTATAGAACCGGAGGAAGAACATTATGCATGTATGATAGACCTTTTTGGGCGAGCGGGTAAACTCAATGAAGCTGAAAAACTTATTGAGAGCATGCCTTTTAACCCTGGTATTGTAGGATGGGGGTCTCTGCTTGGAGCCTGTAGAACCCATGACAATCTTGAGTTAGCCATTAAGGCAGCCAAACAGTGTATTCTACTTGAACCTTCTAATGCAGCCCCGTATGTGATTCTTGGACACATGTATGGCAAAGCTGATAAATGGGATGAAGTGGCAATGATCAGAAAGTTAATGAAAAATAGTGAAGTGAAAAAGATTCCGGGTTGTAGTTGGATTGAGATAAACAAGAAGGTTCACGTGTTTGTTGCAGAAGATAGCTCCCACCCGATGTTGAAGGAGATTACAAAGTTTTGGGAAGTATTGTTAAAGAAGATGAAGGAAGCAGGATATGTACCAGATGTTAAATGGGCAGTGGTTAGAGATCATGGAATAAGGGAAGATGAAAAAGCGACGAGTTTAGGGCGTCACAGTGAGAAACTAGCTGTCGTATTTGGTTTGTTATCAACTAAAGATGGGGAGCCTCTTTATGTGGCAAAGAATTTACGAATATGTGGGGATTGTCATAACGCAATCAAGATTATATCGGGTCTGACTGGTAGGGAGATTACAGTAAGAGATGCTCGTAGATTTCATTGCTTTAAGGATGGACGATGTTCGTGTGGAGATTATTGGTGAACATTTTTTGATTCAATACTTTGATAATTTGAACATTCAACATATACTTTCGCTATGCTCACCAAGTCACATATTGACAAAATAATTTCATAAACTTCAACGATACGACTTGAGGTGGAAAACTTGGCATCTTGGTTTGTATGAAACCTCATAAGCAGCCTGCTCGAATTTCTTCAAGGCTGTTTCATTTTCCTCAAGACTTGTTTGAACAAAAAACCGAGCCCACCAAGTCGTGCTCCGCATTTTACCCTTTAGAAAGCCAATCACTCAAAACCGTAAGCTAATTTTAAATAACAAAAAAAAAAAAAAGAGAGAGAGAAGGAATTAGACGGTTTTTGGGATTAGACGGTTTTTGGGATTGTGTTTTGATGTCGATTATTTGATTGTTAAGTTTGCAAAACACAAATAATCAAAAAACTTCCATATGCAAAAAAACCGATGTGCAGGTTGTTTGAAAATGCTATTTAGCAATTGCTAAATCAGTTTACGAATACAATCCCAAACGCCCCTTTATTTGGGGGTAAATGATAGTAGAGAGCTACATACCGGACGTCCAAATTTTGATGGTTGTCGAACTTTAGCCTTTGTATGAACTGGATAGCCTATAAGAGTTAATAGTTAATGACATAAAAAAACTTACATTAGAAATATTTTCAGTGTTATATGTATTTATAGCAATATACCAGTGAATATAACAAGATTTTGAGCTGATATTCTTGCTAAATCTGGAATGGTCTTGTTGAGATATTTGGTAGATAGGTAATCAACTGCATCCGAAACTATTACAAGAGAAAATGACTTGGCTCTATACGGCAAAGGGAACTTGATGTCGGCTACACGTACATAACCCTTGTGTACAAGACTTCTGCAACCCATGTCTGCATCCTCTATGTCATACGGTTCCACTCCCCATGCTTCAGTTTCAGGTTCTTTCAACAATCGTGATACCACCGAGCAAGTATCAGGTCCCACGTGCAATACTCTACGCATGCTGTCACCGTACGTTTTCTTCAAAACAGGTATTGCTCTTTGAACATCAAACGTGCACCCAAAATCACCTGAAATATAATGTACAAAAAAGATTACCTGAAATATAACATATAAATAAATACAAGCAATTCAAAATCATTACATGTGAAGGAAATTAACAACTTTACCCTCAATCTTGCTAACATCTTTTGTGTCTATAGAGTTACTCATATTCCAAGAGCTCCTGTAAAAATAGACAATGAAAAGAAAAGCCCCCTGTATTGCAGGAAAACTTCGAATCAGAATCCAAACGGTGCAAATATGACGACAGACGAATCGAGATTAGTGATGTAACCGCTATAGAAATGATTATGTACTTACTAGCAATGAAAGGGTAAAGGGAAATAGAGGAGATGTGCGTGATTTCGTATAAAACGTTCCTCCTAATGTCGCGCTACCACGTGGAAATCGTCTTGTGGTATTTCCCGGTCTTCTTGACATGGCCGTCTGTCTAAAAGATCAAGCCTGGCTAACTTTTAAGATATTTAAAGATCTTTATAGAATCAACATGATTTCATTACAATGCAACAATAGTGAATATGAGATTGATTGATTGAATGAATATCATCAGGCAATCAATGTGGATTAATGGGATGAATTTATCTGGGATTTTATGATGAAATTTGAATATGTTGCATAGAGATGAATTCTTGTGTTTCTTAAGATTTATTTATAAAAATGGGTGATATTGGATCTTGAGTTCTTCGCAAAATTGCATGGGTGTCAGTGCTAATGATCCTACATAGAAGGATCAGTGTTTCATAGGATGAAGTAACAGAGGAATCCCCAATTTAACGGAATGTGTAACATTTTATTTGAAATATACAATTCAAGAAATTTTTTAAAAAACTACGAAAAATATAACTAACAACCAAACCAAGACAATCTTGATTTGAAACAAAATTTAAACCAAGAGGAACTATCCAACTACAACGCCTGTATCCTGCTCTCGTGGTGGTCGCCATTTGCGATCAAATACACTCCTCTCTACCAGTTTCTTGGTTTTCAACTTATCATCAATGAGGTCTAGCAACTCTTGTAACCCCACTCTAGTTACCGCCGAGGTTTTGACATCTGCGGTGAATTCATTGTGTGGTTTTGAAGGACTTTTAATAGCACACGAAAGGGTAGAAACATCTTTTGGTTCATCCTCCAAGATTTTCCATCCCACAAATGAAGCAGTATCATCATCCCATTTCACTTCATCTTCACTAGAAAGCCAACCGTCCAAGTCATTATCCATGTTCTCTTCACGTTCTTGATTTGCAGCCATTTGCCCGTCTGAAAGATCAATCTGAAATCCCAAAAAAACTATAACCACATGGCTTTATGATCACATAGAGGGTATGGAAGACTCTTTTTTTCTGTACCTTGTTCCAAACTTCAATCATATTTTGAAGCTTCTCTTCGGGGACACTTATCTGTTTAAGAACTTGCAGCACAGACTCTCGTTGCTCACCAAGGTTGGGTGCACTCGAGTCCAATACATGCTGTATAAATATGAATATTGAATCTATTATATCATTTGTAGCTTTAAAACATAAGAAACTGTGATAAAAGTTCCTACCACAAGAAGATCAGCTTCAACAACTTCTTCCAATGTTGCATGAAACGCTTCAACTAACTGTTATATTAATAGTCATGATAAGAAACTGTAATAAGTGTGATTTAAGTCGGAACTCGGAAACGAACAAAAATCATTTTTTCTCGGTTACCTGCACAGGCAAATCGGATATAAATCCCACAGTGTCACTAAGGAGCACCTTCTTCCTAAACACAAGTAAATTACTCAGAACTTTGATAGCTATAAATATTAAGTTAAATAGGAATGAATAGGAAACCAAAAAGCCATACTTACCCTGATGGGAGAATCACACTCCGTACTTTAGGATCAACTGTCGCAAACATCCTGTACATGAGGCGCAAAAACGCTATTATGCATACCAAAGAGACAAGGGTAGAAATGTCAAATGAATATCATACCGATTGTCAGAAAAGAGATAGGTTTCTGAAAGTGCGCTAACTAATGTAGATTTCCCCTGGGAGAAATTTGTAAATCAAGTTAGGATAGGGAACAAGATGATACAAATTATAAATTAAATTCATTTGTTAGTAAAATACTGAAATACAAATGATAAATTATATTCATGTGATTGTGGAATAGTGATATACACATACAGCATTTGTGTACCCAACAATGGCAACAGTTGGCATGTCTTGACCATGTGACCCTCCACGCCTTTTGCGAGAAGCACGTTGCAGAGCCCGGGTACGACGTACCTCTTTTATTTCAGACAACAATTGAACTTTCCGTTCTATGATTCTGAAATAACATTTCTATTTTAAACTTACACTAAAAAAAAATGTCACAATAGCATGATCAAGCATAACGTACTAGGGTCAAACATAATACCTTCTTCGTTGAAGTTGCAGTTCCGTTTCACCAGCACCACTAATGAACCCTTGTCCACCACTTCCTCTCCTATGAATTATGACCATCCACATAGATAATTCCTCAATCCAACAATATAAAAGCATTTAAAAGTTTTTAAGTTTAAATATAAAATTTCACATATTTATATTTCTCAAAAAGGTATTCCACGTACCCTTTGGCACTAACCACTTCAGCTTCACCACCAAATGTTAAGCGTCCACCACTCCCTCGTACACGAACAAGCCTGGTTCTTTTGTACATGAGAGCAGCTAACTCAGCCTATAAAATGATCAAAACTCATTAGAAGTCAAACTTATATTCACAGAGAATGATTGACGTATAAGGCACAACCTGCAGCTTTCCTTCCCTCGTATGAGCATGAGCATGAAATATCTCAATGATGAGACCTACACGATCTAAAACAGGTTTGCCCCATTCCCGCTGCAAATATCAGTAGTATAACACTCAGTGAAGTTTCACATTTGATAGATTCTTATAAAGACCATGGTTGAGTACTATAAATGTATTATGATATAAGGAACTTAGTTGTTTGCGATGAAAACCAAAGAATAATTTACCTCTAAGTTTCTTTGTTGTATTCCAGTTAGAGTCCCATTCACAAACACAGCATCTACTCCACCCTACCGCAGAAATAGTCATTCTTAAACTTTTAACTATGCTTCAGAAAATATAAATTTAGAAACTTATAAAATGTTAAAGTTATGCTTTACTTTTGAATCTTCAGCGTTTAAATGGCATTTAATAGTGTCCACAGTCCCAGGTCCAAAGAAAGTATCTGCATCACCCAAGGTAACAAAAACATCAAACCTGTCATATAGTACTTCCCGAGTCCTAAGATGGGCCAACGTCATATAGCATAAACGTACTTAGGTTGGTGCTGTACTTTGTTAATTATATTGTCCCTGTCCCAACCTAGAAATTCTACTTTCTTAACATGGGCTAGTTAGATTTAATGGACAAGCAACCGGTAACTCAGTAAAAAAAGACTATATGGCAAGCTACTCATCAAAAAATGAACCCAGTTAATAAATATTTTGGTAAATTAGTGATAAGCCATGTGGTCTGAAAAAAAATGCCAAGTAATTAAGAAACGGGTAATCATCAAATTACCAAACTCGCCCATTTCATAAAAGTATAGCTACCGGGCGCCTAAAAGGACCACCAATAATCTGAAACTTTTATAATGAAGCATAAAGCGAACTTCTAAATTGCGGCCTTTTTGATTAATAAATATTACTTAACACCCATTTATTACTTATCTGAAGTTCATTGTTATTTAATTGTTTATATCAAGTATAAAAAAAAAATATGGGATGTTAAATAATGTGGGGTTAAAGTCGTACATTTAGCAGCTTAGACACCCATATAATCTTTCTAAGTTCCAAGAAATGAACTGCTCTTTTGATATTAAAGGTCAAACATGCTACATTTCATCTTCAAAATTAACACACTTTCTAATAAAATCTCCAATAAACAAGTGATACCCATTACCAAATTCAACAACCAAAAACAAACAAACCAATACCCATATCAAATTTCTAACAAACATGAACACAATTGCAGAAGTCAAAATCCCTAAATTTGACCCGTAAAAGTCAAAAGGGTAAAAATGTACTGTATTTGACAAGAAATAAACCTGCACGAGTGATTCTGTAAGCCGGGTTTTGAACAACAAGATACCATCATCTCATTGGTGTTGAAGTGAATTAGCAATCAGGTCTAAATCTTTAATGAATTCATCTGTGTTGTGTTCATCGTGTTTGTATCGTGATTGATATAAATTAGGGAAACAAGAAGATGTTGAGGTGATTGAATTGGATAGAAATATGGAATTTAATGAAGGTCGGGATTTGTGGGAAATGGCTCTAAACATTTGGGAATTTTTAGTTTTTGTTTTTTGAGTGCCACTCTTAATTGAAGGGTTTTACGGTTCTTGTACCGGCCAGTCGGCCACTTGGGTTTTCTCTGCGGATCTCCCCCTTTAACAGGGCTTGTCTATTTCCACCATTCTCCTATTTCCACCTAATGTAAAAAAAAAAAAAAAAAAAAAAAAAAGTGGTTTTATGCTAAAAATAGTTCTTTGGCCTACTTTGAACTGAATCTATCTGCTCAATCCATTTAACTGTTTATTAAGATAGTACATAGCTCCCTAACAAATTAAGAATAAGATAATTAAGCCCAACTGAAAATAGTCGGACTGCGATACTTGCAAAAATATGATGTCCTTTTCCAGGAATACTATACAATATTCTAAGCCCAATAATATCGTGTCCAACCCAAGAGGGTGAAACCAAATAAACAAAATGGCCTAACTAACTACTAGGGATGGTTTTTGGTACCGTATTGAACCGGTCGGTACCGAAACCGAATACCAAAATTATGGTATCGGTACCCATTTTTTGGGTACCAAAACCGCTTAGTACCGGAAAGCAACAAAAAAAAAGACAAACCGTTAATGGGTTAATTACAAGTGGCACTTTACAATAGGGAGATGATACTAGTACCATGAGTTTTTATTAAGCTACCACATTCATGCATCATCTACTTATACAATCTGTTGTAATATTTATACAATGTGGTAAATTAATAAAAAACCATGATACTATGCATCATCATACATTGTCTAATGGCTTATCCTTCTTCAGTGAATCAGTGATGATATTATACCAAAATATAAGATTAAGCAACTGAGTACGTGACGTTTGATTGCTTCGAAAAATATATTCTATCTCCTTCGATACAGTAGTTTAGTACATGGAGAGCACACATTCTCAAAAATAGATAAAGCTCACAATATATCAAATAT
>JAOEHQ010047787.1:0-10607 GCA_025447715.1 Asclepias incarnata | reverse complement strand
TTTTAATATTTGTTGTATAATAAATAAATGACCTGGGCCCCATAAATTTTATAGATTAAAAAACTAAGATGTGAGGGGGTTCTATAACTAAGCTAGGTACATGATAGTCTCATACTCTCCATCCCCTATATATATATGTATATATTTAATCTCAGTCACATGTGATTGAGTTCAACATAATAAAACTAAGAAAAATGATTAATTCTCTTAAAAATCCTCCTTAAACCACATGAATATGGAATGTGGATTCTATTAAATCTCTTTTCTAATCTCATCTTTTGATTTTATCAAATATCATCATTTCATAGTTAGAAGGATCTTTAAGAAAATAAATTAAGAGGATATAGCATTATCTTAAAACTAATGATATTTCCGATCACATGTGATTCTCATCATTTATGAATCAAAATTCACCTATTAACTAATAACATTATAACAAACATAATTACATTCTATTCTAGTGAGTTTTAAAAAGCTGCTCATTACATGTGATTTTTTTTATATTTTTTATTTTAGGAAAAGCAAATGCTAGTTGTTATAACTAGATAGGTACATAAAAGCTACATAAAAGCAAGAGTTAATTACAATTTTCGTCCCTGTTGTGGTTTTCAGCTTGCAGGTTTCGTCCTTACCTTTAATTTATTACAGTTTTAGTCCAAAAACCTTTGCTCAGTCAACACTTTTAATCCAAAGCAGTAACAGGGCAAAGTTTTTTGGACTAAAACTGTAATAAGTGAAAGTTAGGGACGAAACCTACAAGCTGGGGACCACGACAGTGACGAAAACTGTAATTAACTATAAAAGCAAATCATATGTGATTATGTGCATACCAATGGCTGAATCTTCATTTCCGTTAATATCTTCAACGCTATTAACATCTTCAGGATCCACTGATGACAGCGGAGTTTTTGATTGGATTTAACTTAGCGTATTTTTCGTATTTTGAACCGATTTGACAACGGATTGTATTGAACGATGATTTTGAATAGAGATTTTGACGACAGTGACAACGGGGATGACGGGGATTGGTGGCGGTGATTGTGGTTTCCAGATTGATTTTGAAGCTATTGGTGACGGCAATTCATGACATCGATTGATGACAAGATTTGACCAAGATTGTTGTTGAAGTTTACGAAGCGATAAATGAGATTGTTGTGGTTGCCGGAGACGTCGGCAAAATGTTTCCAATTCAGGGTTTGATTGGAGTTGATTGAGAGACTAGTGATTAGTGAATGAGATAGTATTTGTATTTTGTAAAACATAATTAAAAAAATCCATAAAACCTCTCTCTTTATAAACTCTATATTTAATTTTAACCATTGATGGGTATTGATCCAAAAGTTAAAATATGTCCCTTAAGATTAACTTTTTACATGGACTATGTAAAACACAATTCTTTATCCCTAAGGGGCTTGGCAATGGTGACGGTTATGGCACTTGATAACACCCAAACCGCACGGGAACACTGCCATCGACTCTACGGTATGGGTGTGGTATGGCTTGGCACGATATAACATCTCATGTGATAGATATCGGAGAGACGTTGGAATATGTACTTTGTTTGTTTGTTTGGGTATTTATTTACTAGTATTTATTTATAATGAGAGATGTAGAGTGGTATGATATTGCCAACAAAATAAAGTAATGAAGTATGAAAAAGATACAAGTGAGATAGTATAAAAGGATTAGTTGGGAGTAACAGGTGGGATGCAGTGTGGTAAACCAGCAAGGTTGGATTAAGTGGTTAATACCCTTATATCTGGTGACATAGGTGAAGGGTTCTATCTTCATGTCTTGCAAGGCCGGAGGTCTTTTTCTATCCAAGATAGAACTTGGAAGCAGTCAATCTACACCGTCATGGTAGGGGTAAGGCTGTCTATATCTCAACCTCCTACGTACACCGTCGTGGTATTGAAACCCAAAACCAGTAAAATACGGCATTGGGTGTTAGTTACTTACTTTTTTTTGTTTTAAAAGTAAATGAATTATTATTGGGTTTAGTACTTCAAAATATAAGAAACTTATATCGTTTTGTCATTGTGGGTATGCAACTTTAATCTTGTGCATTGTATGTAAGTAACTTGTTATTTTGATCAAATCATGTAACATTTTTACTTGCACCAATAAAAAACTTGCACGTGACAGCTCATATGGTTTGCCACGTATATACTTTTACATGATTCGATCAAAATAACAAGTTAGTTACATACAATGCATAGGATTAAAGTTGAATACCTACTATGATAAAACATATAAAATTAATCACTTTTCAAAATACTAAGCCCTTCTCATAAATATATAGTTAGTCTCTTCAAAATTACCGTACTATATTTAAAAGTCACACAATTTATACTTTCAAATTTCAATACATTTTTGATTTTTCACATTAAGTTAAGCTTCTAGTATAAATACCTAAAAAACAATTCCAACTTTTTTTTAGTTCCAATTAATAAAAAACACAAAAGAAAACAAACTTATTTATCATTAAATATTATTTTATTGTTGGCTGCCAGCAAAAAGACACTACTTTTCTTTTTTTTCACCTTTTCCTTTTAACAATAACAATATTCCTCTCTCTCATATCCTCTTTGGTGATTTATCTATCTCTCAGACATTCTCTCTCACTCTCTAAAATGACCACCACTAATCGCCGGAAACCACCAAAATAAACCCACCCACCGTCAATAATATCATACCCATACCCACACACACACCATCTAAATGGCTATTATTATTATTCATATATCTCCAATTCTCCTTATGACTTCCATCTTTTTGATATTATGCAGCCACCAAGCCAGTCCCGAGCCAACACAAGACAAACAAACCTTACTCTCATTCATCACAAAAGTCCCCCACGCTTCACGAATCAAGTGGAACACATCAGAATCTACATGTTCATGGACCGGTGTCACTTGTGACATCACCAACTCATCGGTAATCTATCTCCGTCTCCCGGGGAAAGGTCTGGTCGGCAACATACCTCCGAACACACTCGGCAAGCTCTCCCAGCTCCGAGTCTTGTCCCTTCATTCCAATGGCCTTACTGGCTCCCTCCCTCCTGACTTCAAAAGTCTTTCCTTTATTCGAAGCATTTATTTGCAAAATAATAAGTTTACAGGAGAGTTCCCACCCGAGTTAACCGGGCTGTCCCGGTTAACTCGGCTAGATCTCTCCTTTAACGCCTTTAAAGGCGTCATTCCCTTTTCGATTAATAACTTGACTCAAGTTACTGGGATTTTTCTACAGAACAATACCTTTTCAGGTCAACTACCAAGTATTAATCCCCCACGTTTAGTTGATATCAATGTTTCAAACAACAACCTCAATGGTTCCATCCCGACAGCCTTGGCCAAGTTTCCTGTCACCGCATTTTCCGGGAACATTAATTTATGTGGTTCGCCTCTGCCATCTTGCAACACTACATTTTTCCCATCTCCATCACCTTCTCCGTCTTCACCCCCAGTTTCAGATGTTAAAAAATCCTCCAAAAAGCTTTCGACAGGAGCGATTGTCGCTATTGTAGTTGGGTCCGTTTTATTTCTCGCAGTACTGTTACTGATTTTATTACTGTGTCTGCGAAAAAAACGGACCCAACAAAATAAACAACAGACATCAAAGACGCCAGTACCGACGTCTGCAGCAGCCGGGGCCGCATCTTCTAGAGCGGCGACCGAGGCTGGGACGTCATCGTCTAAAGACGATATAACTGGCGTCTCGAATGATGGGGAAAGGAATAAGCTTGTGTTTTTGGAAGGGGGTATTTATAGTTTTGACTTAGAGGATTTGTTAAGGGCATCAGCTGAAGTGCTGGGAAAAGGCAGCGTCGGGACGTCTTATAAGGCGGTTTTAGAAGAAGGAACAACGGTTGTTGTAAAAAGATTAAAAGATGTTGTGGTGACAAAAAAAGAATTTGATATGCAAATGGAGATTTTAGGCAAAATGAAGAATGAAAATGTGGTTCCATTAAGAGCTTTTTATTTTTCTAAAGATGAGAAATTGCTTGTGTATGATTATTACCCTGCTGGTAGCTTATCTGCTCTTCTTCATGGTAAATTCTTTTTTACTTCTTTTACTACATACATTAATAATATTTCTCATGAATTATATGTTTCATTTTTAGACCAATGTGCTACAACATATGCATATTTGATTGTTAGTTATGACATATCCTTGATGTACCAGTAAATATGATATGGGATTGTAGATATAGATTTTGGGTATCAAAATAATCATATACATTTTTTGAAGGGTTAGATTTTTCTTGAATGGAAAATCTTGAATCACATGAATGTTGTAGGATATGTTACTACAAGGGTACAAGTGTTTGAGGCATCATGTCACATGTTGTAGAGGATTGATATTTTTATTTTTATTTTTTTTACTAGGAGGAGTTTGGTACAGGAAATGTAGTGTAAAAGTATTGTGGTACAACCAATGATCAATTTGGTTGGTTTTGTGGTACAAGCACTGATGCATAAAAGTTGTGATTAGGAATATTGGAATGGTCAAATCCAAGCTTCATTTTGAGATAAGGAGTTGTACTTTGAGGAAAAATAGGGTGTAAAACGATTGATTTTGGGACCAATTCTTTAACTCTGAGGACTTGTACATTATGTGTTAGTAGTTGTATGTTGCACCTAGACACAGATGGGCTTTTGAAGAACATGCTTTTAGTGACTAAAAACCCTTCTATATCCTTTATTTAGAGCTTCGTTGCACATTTAGTAGATTTCACATTAAAATCCATATTTGGGGATTTTTTCCTTATTTTTTGTAAAAATAGTTGTTTATTTAATCTACATAGAATGGATTTAGCCATTCCAGCTTTGGCTGAGTGATAGGGGCTCTTGCCTTTTGAGAAAAAAACTCCTGGCATTTGTGGATTAGTAAATATATTGTAGTAGTCTAGAAGTATGAGTAGAAGCAGTCCTTAAACAAAACATAGAATGGATTTATTTATTGAATAAGACAAATATATTTAGTGCTTAAAAATCCATTTAAATCCATATTTAGGGCATGTTGCGTCTTTAGTATATCGCAAGTAAAATGTAGCTTTATCATGCTATTAAGACTAGACATCCACGCCTTGCTCCGGAGTATCTCGTGGCCGTTTTCGAACTCTTCTTTAGCCACCTCTAAGATTGTACCTTGAACCTGAGACCTCTTGTAAAGATATCAAGATGTCAACAACTAGGCCACCTTAGAGGTGGTTGCATTTCGCCTACATAGAATGGATTTATTGGATAACACATGCATCTTATGTTAAAACCTCATGTTTGTTGTTTTTTAAGGGCATGTTCATGGCTAGAAAGCCAAAAAACTGTCATGTAACTTGCTTAAAGTTAATCGAAATGTATGTATTATAATATAATGTGATTTAGCCGTTGGGTTAGATCAAATTACGTGGTTATGCTATCTAATATCTTATGATTATGATGTTATAGTTTAGTAGTATTTGTTAACTTTAATGTTTTTAAAGTACAAAAAAAATATATACGTAATTGTCGGGAGTATGTTTTTTGCCCTTTAATAATGACACTCATGTGGTGTGTGAAATGAGCATCCAAGTGCATAATATTTGTGTGGGCTGTCCTTTAGCAAGTGAGTAGTAAATGTTACACTTAAGTTCCTTTAATAAACCAATAATTTCTACATGCCCCCCATGTTTCCCCGCACCAACATGCTTTCAACTTTACACTCTTTGCAATCATGATTCATGAAAAAAGAGAATGTTTTTCCATTTTTGCCCCTAGCTTGTTGTCTTTTGGTTTCCTTCATTCTTACTCTTCCTTTGTGTGAAGTCCTTTCTCGGAGTTTATAACGCATTGATTCATGAGTTGTAAGGTACAACTGATTGATGCATTGACGGGTCGTAAATAGTATATCCCAATTACTCGAGTACTTCATTCTCTACTATCTAATGTCCTTGCTGTGATGGTAATAATGATACATTGACGTTTTGTACATTTCTATTGATTGATAAACAAGATGACAATGTGTCTGATATGTGTTTTTTTGTGTGTGCAGGAAGTAGAGGTTCGGGGCGGACACCACTCGACTGGGACCATCGGATGAGAATTGCATTGAGTGCTGCTAGGGGGGTGGCATACTTACATGTGGCTGGTAAAGTGGTACATGGCAATATAAAATCATCAAACATTCTTCTCCGACAAGAAACCAATAAAGATGCTTCTGTGTCTGACTACGGTCTCAACACACTCTTTGGCGGGTCGAGCACCCCGAATAATCGGGTCACGGGGTACCGAGCTCCCGAAGTTCTAGAGACCCGAAAAGTTACCTTTAAATCTGATGTGTATAGCTTTGGAGTACTACTATTGGAGCTTCTAACGGGCAAAGCCCCTAACCAAGCGTCGTTGGGTGAGGAGGGGATTGACTTGCCACGGTGGGTCCAATCAGTCGTTAGAGAAGAATGGACTGCCGAGGTATTTGATGTGGAGTTAATGAGGTACCAGAATATCGAAGAAGAGATGGTTCAGTTATTGCAAATAGCAATGGCATGTGTATCGACCGTGCCAGACCAACGACCAAGTATGCAAGAAGTGGTGAGGATGATGGAGGATATGAATCGGGCTGAAACGGATGACGGGTTGAGACAGTCATCAGATGACCCATCAAAGGGATCAGACGGGCATACACCTCCAACAGAGTCCCGAAACTCACCCAATACGGTCACACCGTAAACCCGAACCATTGGTGTGAAAATAGAGTAGAGAATTATTTTTTACAAAAAAAATTCTTCTTTTTGTGGTTTTTTTTTTTTTTAATATTGTTTATCTTAATATTTGAATATGATCTTTATGGGTTGCGCCAAGTCGGGTGGGGTTGTATGGGAGTTGATTGAAATTTAGATGTTTATGTCTTATTCTTTGGTAAATCTCAAGTAAAAAACCAAGATTCTTGCAGATGCTCATGTTTCTGTTCTTTTCTTAAGTTTGTGTTTTTTATGAGAGTAAATAGTTTCTTTCAAGAAAGATTAAAAGGTAGTAATCGTTATTTTAATGAATAAAACAGCGTTGCTACAAATGTCAATTGCCGTATACACCTTTATCTTAAGATCTGAATATGACACTTGAAGAAGACGTTTTGGTTGCAGAATTATTCCTACCTGTTTATAATATTTGTATTTTCTGAAGTCACACATTCCTTATTGTTATTTGACAAATCTTATATTTATTCATAGAAGATTAGTTTTATGAGGAATAATATAATATTCCAATGATTTAAGTAGGTCATAATATTATCAGCATATTAAAAAAAGTCTTAAGGAATAATGAGGTCATGTTATTTTTAAAGGTAATTGCCAACCAAACTTTTGGTCAAAGTATTCCGCAAAATCGAGTAATCTCAACTAGTCTTAATATCCGTATGATATACGGATTGATTATATATATATCTTACGATTAATTTTTTGTGTAAAATAAATAAAATTTAAACATGTTTCATAACATGTATTTGGTCTCTCTAGTGTTAGCCTAATAATAGCAGACATATATCTTAAAAATATTTGTCAAAACTTAATATTACTTTTTATATTAGTAATGATATAACCTTAATATAAAGTCATGATTGTAAAACGTGGTTTGTGTCATTTTAAAATTTTCAACCATATTTTGTTAGGTTAGTAGTTAGATAATGATTAAATAATAAGTAATATTAAATTATAAATTAGAAACATAGATATATTATTACTATTATTTATTTATTAATTTAACATGTCATATGAATTAGAATAAATAAGTTATATTTTTATATATTATAAATAACAATACGTTGTTATTTATGTTTTTACATGAGATAAATGTTTCATTAAATTTGATTTACTATTAAGCATGCTTATAGAATCAAGTGGAACATTTGATTGATTATACTTTTATGTGTTTGGTATGTAGTAATTTTTTGTTATACGTATCTATTTTTTTTTTTTAAATTAATATATATTTTTGAGTTGTCAGATTAAAAATAAAAATTCTAATGGTTGAATTGTAGACTTATTTAGATATTCAATAAAACCAAAAATAGTAATGGCGATGGAAATAGATAACTATGGTAACAATAAATATAATTAGATTTAAATTTAAAAGTTTTAATTATATTAGGTATCTATTTTTATGTATTAATTAATTAAAATTTTTAATTATTTATGTTATCTAAAAGATATAATTTTTGAATATATATCAAAAAGGACATGTGTCGCTCAAATAAAACGTCATTTGTCGATCAAATGATGTCTCAATTCTGTTTTAGTATTTTGGGAGATACTAATACTAACACTGGCACATTACCCACACAAGCGATGGAACAAGTAATTTATACATTTTCGTAGTTTTTTTACGGTATTTTATGGTTTTCGCCTTTTCAGTAGTAACTGTTGAGGATGGTGTAAAAGAGTCGGAATAATCATAACGTATCACATTAGTTCATCTCTAATAAATCCAAATAACTAAATTAAATGTTTCTATAGAACAATTATTAATAAATTAACCTTAAAAAAAACTTATATGTATTTTACGTTAAAAATTGATTAAAAAGTGTAAATAAATGTCTAGTAAAATAAATTTATTTTCAAAAAAGAAAAGAAATAAGTTATTTAAGTTATGGAGGATATAGTAGTAATATAGTGCATGCTATTCAATAAGGCCATAAGGGTAGACAATAGCGGATCTAGGAATAAAAATCACGTGTGTCCAATCTAGTTTGGGCAAAAAAATTTTTTTCCTCCGTATTCAATAACGGGTCGGGTTTTCACAAAACATCATATATATCAAATAGAAATTCTTTCGCATAGCGAGTTCTTTCACAAAGTATCTATTAACAATCAATCGAAATTCTCATAAGATTCTCTAGTTCTACCTTACCATAACATTAACTCAACTTCTATTCCGACCACTATCTTAACTTCGAAGAAATCAAATGGATTTTTATTATTGTACAATTCTTGCTATAAGATATGATTCTTGGTAAATCTTGTTTGGTTCCTCCTTCCTCACGATTTCAAGCTTCCTCCCACGGCCACTCTTAAATCTTTGCTAAATTAGTTGTTGGGGGTATTATTATTACACAATAGCATTACTCGAAAGATTCTTTTGATAAGTTTAGTAAAACAACAATCCTAAAACAAGCTAAACGATTCTAGTAATCGGGGTGAGGCCGTGAGTATTAGTCGGCGATGTCGCGTTTTTGTTGCAAGACGATGTTACGCACGGGTTCAACCAATTGATCTTGAGGCTTGGCAAATATCTTGATGTCTTGATCTATCACCTTTTGTCGTTGCCAATAGAGTTGGGATTGTAGCAATTCCTGTGCAAGCTTTCCACGTTCATTGATGGCGTTTAACCGTATCACCCGGGCGAGCCTCCTTTCTTCTTTTTCTTGCAACCTCGCCAACTTATACCCCTCAACGGAGTCAATCAAGGTTTCTTTGATTTTGCTTGATTCGGCTTTGTTTCTTACTTTGCAAGGAAGTACCGACATCGAGTTCTCATTCAAATTTGGAAGCGTTGTGTAATGGCCCGATTCATCGATGCGAACTCATTTGTCACTCCCGCTAGTATCACCCTCGGGAGTTCCAGCCGTTGGAGTATTTGGCTCCGTCGAAGTACCATCCATCGGTGGGACATATGAGAACTTGTCATGTTGCATTGCAACTTCCTAAGCTTTTAGATGTCAAAATGGTTTGTCTTTGTGTTGCCTTGCCCACTCGTCCAAAGCTTGTTTGAGAACATAAGCATCATCGGCACCGCTAGCTCAAGTATGTTTCTACAAAAGATTAAAAAAATTTTTATAAAAAGAACGAAACCGAAATATTGTAAAAAATGGATTGGGTAAAAAAAAAACCATGTTTGCATAAATACCGCCAAACTCGTTTATCATTGGTTGCAATTTCTTCCACTTTGTGTGGACTTGATGATACGTACGGGTATAGTTTTTTTGAAGGCTAATGTAATGTGCATGAATCCTATTCCAAAATGATTCATACTTTTGTTGATCCGCGGTGCTAGTGTAACATCCCGATTTCTTTATTTCCTTATCGTTAGTTTGACTGTTAGTCAAACGTGTGTCTTTCGTTAATAATTAATATTTAGTAGAATTTGTGAGTATGTGCTATGTGGTAATAAGTAAGTGACTTATTAAAATGTGTCAAATAAGTAGAAAAAATCCGTGTTAGTGTTCCCGTTAATTTAATGGTGGTTTATGAGTTTTAGTAAGTAAATTAGAATATTATATGTTGAGTTTTATACTTGAGGGACTAAAGTTGCCAAATAATGAAACTTGGAAAAAGGGGCTGGATATAAAAGAGGATAAATATCCTCTGTTGAAAATCATTTCAAATATATCCTATTTCACAATTTCCTTACTACGAAGAAAGCTAAAACGCGGTTTAGCATAATTAAGTGGAAAGCTATTTGGTGATTGATTTGAGCAAGAAGTAATAACCTTTCATCATCCTCAAGTATAATAGGTAATTTCCTATGATTTATTAGTGGTGTAATCTATTATTTTGCTCTCTTTATAGCTTAAAAAGAGTAAAATGATGATTATGATGAAAAGAGGTGTTTTTGGATGAGAAAAAGAGTGGGTTTTGT
>JAOEHQ010047786.1:0-21548 GCA_025447715.1 Asclepias incarnata | reverse complement strand
TCTTGGGTGTGTCTTGGAGAGAGAAAGCTGATGTGGCAGTCAAGACGAGGTGATGACGGCGTCAGGATAGGAAGAGGCCTTATTGGCATCGGTGTGGACAATCTTGAGGTGACCCAAATGGCTACTTCTGTTGGATGTAAAGCCGAATCCTTGCCTTTCAATTACCTTGGAATTCCAATTGGGGGCAGCTCGGCGAGAGTTAGTACTTGAGATCCGATAATCACAAATTCCAGAAAAAGTTATCTAGTTGGAAAGTTAACCTTCTATCTATTGGAGGTAGATCTACTTTGATTAATTTTGTCCTTGGATCTCTTGGGATATATTTCATCTCTATTTTTCGAATGCCCAAGTGAATAAAAGGTTGGAAGCGTATAGAGCTGCGTTTTTTTGGGGTGGCTCCAAAAACAGAAGAAAAATCCCTTGGATTAAATGGGGTTCGGTCCTAGCCTCGAAAGACTATGGAGGTGTGGGTTTTGGTAGCCTAGAGGCGATGACTTATGCTCTTTTGTACAGATGGAGGTGGAGGGCTCTGTCTAACCCCAAAAATATTTGGGTTCGTGTTCTTGGTGCTATTCACGATGTTGACTGCTTTGTTAACCTCTCGGCGAAAAATGATAGAATTACTGAAGCAGCTAGAGCTTTACATGATACTCCTTCAATTAACTCGAATGTCATTACTCGTAAACTTGGTAACGGTCAGAATATTAAATTCTAGAAGGACTCTTGGTGTGGGGAGGGTAATCTTGCTTCTCGATACCCAAGATTATATGCTTTAGATTCTGATAAAGATTGTAGTGTAAGTAGTCGATGGGAAATGGAGATGGAAATGGCGAAGAGACATCAGGTTCTCATGCGAAATGGTGATGATTCAAAACCTGATCAAAAACTTGCCGGCTGAATTAAATTCCGAGGAAGAGGATCACTGGGAATGCAACTTAAATGGTAATAAGGTATTTTCTATTGCTCACATTAGACGGTGTTATGATCATCACCTGTTGCCTATTTCTAGCAATATGGAAACAAGATGGAACAAATTAGTCCCCAAGAAGATCAACTTATTTGTTTGGAGGATGAGTCGTGAGTCGACACTGCTACCATAAGATGCGCTAACTGTACAAATGGGGTAGAGCTTTTTAACCACATTTTTCACTCTTGTAACTTGGTAAAAGACACCAGGTGTCTTCTTAGTAATTGGCTACACTATGATATCCCAAATGATGAACCTCCTGATGGGATTCTGTCTTGGCTTGATAATCTTAGACAACCTGCTTATATTCGGTACAGATTGGAAGCTATTCTTTTTATTTGGTAGTGGAGCATTTGGAAACCGAGAAACAATTTTCTTCATAACGATATTCATGAAAGCTACTTCGACATCTTTAGCTCTATTATATCGTTTTCTTTTCTTTGGATTCACAATAGAGACAAGAAACACTTTTCATCGAGCAAATCCATTAGTTAAATGAGTCGGGTTCTTTCTTTGTTGAGCTATTTCATTTTTCCTCAGAACTTATATGGGATTGCATCAAAAACACCACGAAGTGAAAACCGGTGGCTCGGCCTTCGTGCATAGGGTTTTTCTTATGTCTTAGATTTTTCTGTAATTGGCATAAATTTTTTGCAACCATTTTACAACCTTAGCAGTTAAAGTTCCGAGTTGGGTCTAAAAAGTGTTATGTTTTGTTTTTCTAGATTTTGTTAATTGTAATTGTTTTGATCTCTAGCATCTTGCTAGAGATCTTATCTTTATATAATATAGTTTTCTGTCGTTTAAAAATATATATATATATATATATATATATATATATGGGTTGAGTTTGTAACACGTTTACAATTCACCAACCCGCTAAAAACTAAAAAGAAGAAAACTAAATGTTGTAAAAAATAAAAATAAAAATAATTCAAATGTTTAGCTTCAAATATAATAATTACTAATTTGTGCTTTAATGCTTTCTTATATTTCTATCTTAATATTAATAATTAATGTGTATCTTCAAAATATATATTTTATGTTTGTTTATAAATTGATTAGATTACTTAATACTTTTTTTTTAGTATTCAAAATATCGAAAATCTCAATTTATAACTATTATTGTGTAATGACATGGGTTCGACATACGGATTGATATGTGTTAGGTCCAAGACAGTCTAAATACCAAAGTAGATAGACACGGATTTGTTTTAGATGGGGGTGAATACAACTTAAACAAATTTTAGTAAAACTTTTAAAACCCTTTTTCAAAATCTCTCAAAAACAATAAACAAACTTAACAGATTATCAAGATTTATCAAAAGTAATGCAAAGAAAGTAAATAACACAAGGAAACAAGCTAGAACACACAAGATGTAATTTTTCAAGTAATTCTTTTATTAGAATGAATCTATACAAAGAATTACAGGGATGTTGCGGAACAAGATAGCCTACACATATCTAAACATCCCAGTGAAATGACAAATTACAATCAAGAAAGTTATGCTTCTAAACTAGCAAAGCTAATCTGTATACCAGCCCAAGCTGTGTATACGAGCACAATAACTTATGTGAAGATTTTTCTCTCAGATTGTTCTACACAGTGTTCCACACCCAATTCTCCAACGGAATGAGGTATTTATAGGCGAATACCTTGCCTTCCTTTGGTGTCCACTTGAACCACATAGTCTTTTTTGATTGGCCGATCAGAAAGGAATATTTGATAGTGACATATTGTACTGTTGGGACCACTATCATCACTAACGTTATAAAGCAGCCAATAAGAGTGTGGACAGCGCATTAGTAGTACAACCACCAACCTTGAGGTGACCTGGAAGATTCCTCGTACCTCTGTCATGTTTATCTTGTTTCCCAAAGTTGATTCTTCACAGATTGTAGACACAGATTGAGACTTTGTCAATTCTCAATCTGCCTAAGTATTCTCCAAGCTGACTGTAAGCTCAAGCTGACTTCCACACCCTGCTGTATAGCATGAAGTGTGATCTGAGTCAGATTAAGTGTCTCAAGCTGACTCAACTCAGACTGACTCAGATCAGATTACAAGAACTCAAAAGATTTAAACAAGTGTATAACTATCAGATTGTCATCACCAAATCTAAACATTACATTAGGACTCAACAATATGACTAACCTTTCTATTGAATGAGCTGGATTTGGGTTGAGCCGTTGAGGTATTTGAACCCGTAAACACGCAAACCTGCCCGTCAACCCGAACACGGCACAATTGCCATTCCTAATGTTGATTCGAAAATAAGATGGTCCACTTACGCATACCTTTGGTATGGGCGGTGGTTCTTAATTTTACTCGAAGGTGAGTATTCTCTCGTAAAGATGATTCTAGAGCCATAAATAGATCTTTTATCATGTGCCATACAAACTTCCTGATATAATATATGACTTGGAATTGGATATCCATAAAGTTTTATAGTATGACCTATTAGTCTTATTCGTAGAATTCTACCAGATTCTTCATTGTTGTAGCCTTATGGAGGGTCAAACACTCTCTGTAATTTAAAGCTCTAGACTTTTTAATTGCTCTTTCTAGAGACTATGATTTCGATCATTGATCGATGTATTTGAATCATAGCCATCCATTTTGGAATGGAGATGATATGCATTGCATGATGATTTCCTATTTTTTGATGTGCATACAAATCTCATTAATATTATTTCTCACTATGTAAGAGATGGATAAAGTCAGGTTCTACTAAAACTACAAGAAAAATCCTTGTTGGTGACAAGAAATTAGTGATAAGCCACATCTTTGTTACTACCAGGCCAACTTAGTAATGAAAGTGGTACAACTACAACCTACCACTTAGATTCATGTGGATGGAACCGAATCAAAACAGATAAATATCATTGTCCAAAAAGATAATTAAATTAATGTCTTTCGGAAAGATCCTGGCGTCGCTATTGGGTGAAATCAAAAGTTAAAAATGATGAAAAGAGAAAAATAGTGTAGAATTGAGCAATTTTTGGATGTTTATCTTATCCGTCGGTTCTGTTTGATATGACCATTTCAAAAGTAGAAGCTAAGAAAGGAATGAGGTCGAGATTATGCTCCAGGAGCAATGCATATAATCCATTACTTTGATATCGTTGTGTAACAGTCATGTTCAAGGGTAAACTGACACAATTCATTTGATCTTTCTGATGTAGAACGAATTTGAGATAGATAATTAAACTTGTTGATTTACAAAAATATCAGGAACAATTCTTCTAATAGTTGTTGATTCAACAAGAATATCAAAAATTAAGGGGATAATGATATTTCATATTACTAATAACCGATCATTTCCCTAGATCTACAATCATATAAATAGCATTCCAAAATTCGAACGGGAGTAAAAAACAAGTGGGCCGAAAGTTATAACAAAAACAAAGTTAAAAAAACGAAAAAAGTATAAAAAGGCTAAAAACTCATAGAAAATGGTGATTTTGGGCCTCTCGTTCCATCGGTCATTTTGATTGGTTATACACTGAAAACGGAGTCTTGTAGGTCAAGTTATGCCCATTTTAGTGAGTCATCTTTTGTAACTCTATCTTGGCCCTCTAAATAGATAATAGCTTGTTCCTCTACACTTGGACCTCCATCACCTTCATACTGCTCTGCTCCTTTTGAATTAAGTTCGATGTGTTTCTCTCTTTGAAACTTAATTTGCTCATTTGAAACTCGAGTTGTTCTTCCTTTAAAGCCTTTGGCTTTTCCTTTTCAAACTCAAATTGCATTCGTAGGTATTGTTTAGTGGAATCAAGAAACAATGGATTACGGAAGGGTGGTGATCCGTATACCACCTAGTTTTAGCCATACACCATCAAACATGCTTCACACTATTGTACAGTGCAACATCCTAAAACACATTTAGTGGTGTATGGCTAAAAATAAGTGGTGTACGGATCATCACCCATTACGGAATGGTATGGATAATAATCACATAAGCAAGAATTAATACAAATATATAATATTATAAATTATAAATAAATAACATGATGGTATGGATAATAATCACATAAGCAAGAAACAACCTAATGAAATTCCAAATAAAATATACCATTTTTAACCCACACATCGAATGTGTTGAGTCCTGATGTAATTTATAAATTTAGTGATTACAATCTGATATGAAACACTTATAATCTTTTGAGTTCTTGTAATCTGATATGAGTCAGTCTGAGCAGAGTCAGCTTAAGACATTCCTGATTTGACTCAGATCACATTTCATGTTTTACAAAGAATGATCCCATGGAAGTATGTATTCATGTCAATTGTATCAACAATGTCTTTAGTATTCAATCAAGTCGAAGATGAAGATTGAAGATTGAAGATAGAAGATCATGCAGAGTGTGGAAGTCAGCTTGAGCTTACAGACAGCTTGAAGAGTACTTAGCAGATTGAGATTTAACAAATGTCTCAATTTGTATCCGCAATCAAATGAAAAATCAACCTTGGGAAAGAAGATAAGAATGACATTTGAACGAGGTACACCAGGTCACCTCAAGGTTGGTGTTTGTCTTGTCTATGCGCTATCTACACTCTTATTGGCTAGTACAGTATCAGTCGTGAAGGTGGTGGTCCCCAATAGTACAAAAGGTCACCATCAAGTATTCCCTCATATCAAGCCAATGACTGAAGACTACGTGGAAGAAGTAGACTGTAACACCCCACCTGTGACGGAAACGTGAGATGCAACGGAAAAAGATTGCTAATGGATATTACGCAGAGAAACTACACGATGACCAAACAAAACTACACATAGTCAAATACAAGAGCAATACAACAAATAAATCCCATGCAAGGGAAAAACAATCCGTGGCATCGTGCCCGAGTCTAACGAACTAAAATGCAATCACATTGATCCTTAGGGCCTTCACTAATCATCATTAGTCTTAGCTTGCAGTCGTTCCTTGTACACCTGAAAAGATACTTGAAAGCGTCAACACAAGGTTGGTGAGTTCATAGGTTTAATTCACAAGATTAAATTTGCCGTGACGTAGTTTAATGTCATATATGTATAAGTGTATCAAATTACCGAGTGAGTCTTGTACTTACATAATATCATTTGAAAACAAGACGCTAGTATACGTATATTTAATCGTTTTATACGACTACATCATATTCGCATTTCGTTTCCATCTATTACTACTCAACGATGCTAGGATGTCAGGGGCACATCCCATTAGACATCCAAGCATATCGATTCACATCACGCGGGGCGCATCCCGTGAGATTGTTAGGGGCTCATCTCATTAGACAATCTAGCCGTTTAATTAGAGGTATTCTACTATAGTAACGATGGTAATCTACTGTAGCACAAGGAGACCAACTATAGCAACAAGAATACCAACAATGTAATCAACCGAACCAATCAACACATATCAACTACCAACCAACATATGTCAACTACACGATTTATGCATATAAACTATACCGATCAATGCATATAAATAAACTAAATCAATGCATATCGATTATACCGATCAACGCATATAAGATATACCGACCAACGTATATAACCGATCCACATTTACCAACTAACCGATCAACGTTTATCAACTAACCGATCCACGTTTATCAACTATCTGATCCACGTTTATCAACTATTGGGCGATGGAACCATGTTCCCAATTTCGAGGTAAACCTTAATAAATGGTATTGTCACATATGCCCTACTCTATAATCTCTTAGTAGCCTACTCTCGATGGTTATATATAAGGTTTACCGGCGGCTAACCTACCACATCTAGAGCATTCTACTAATTAATTATATTTCACATGTATGTAGTACAAGGGCGTAATTATAACAACGGATACTAGGTAACCCGCCAAGGGTTATATGCCCATATATGCACACATATATTTAATCTATCTCATTTAATTATCAACACGTTGGAATTATACCTATATGAGTAAAAGCGTAAAAGCATACTTACAAAAATATAGGTTTTGTCTACGGCATAGTAGAAAATGATTGGGTATCTTTACACCCCAAAAAAAGATTAAAAGGGGTACGAAACTCACCTGACGCGCGTAATATAATCCGACGAAAGAAAGTAGAACCGAAGCCCACGATAGCCGAAACCTATCATACACGTATTATATTAATCTCAAGGCATCTCAAGAGGTAAGGTCCTATGAATATAGACTTAATCTTACTATAAAAGCCCTATTATGTCTATTTTATAAGGATTTGATCCAACCCAAGTGAAATCATTGCGCTACGTTTCACAACGACTTGCTGGGACTTGACCACTGTTGCTTTATCTAAACTTCCGGCTCACTCAAGTTAAGTTTTGTATTGAGTAATTTATATCATTGGAAAGTAGACTCATTTACGCTTCTGATGCCACTGGAATCGTCAAAAACGGAGTTACGATTTGAAAGTTATGGACGTTTGAAAACTGACCCGAAAACTGTAAGGACATCATGACGCGAAAAACACTTCTGACCTCAAACTTTTGACTCTAAACAAGCCTCGCGATGCGACCAATACCACTCACGAGGATTTTCGTTTGGAACAACTAAAAACAAATTTTTAGACCTCAAATCGACCAACCAAATATCAAAATCAAAGCTTCTAACTTTACTACAACACATTACTAGTGTAAACAAGTGTAAAACTCGACTCAAAACATATATTTGACCACAAATCATAAATCCCCAATTCAAACCCTAGATTCAACTAAATCCAACAAAATCTCAAAGGTTTAACTAAGTGTTATAGAAATCTAGTTATCCAAGACATACAATACCGTAACCTAAGTATTTAGAGAGTAAGATTTCATACCAAATGTTTCCTTGAACTAAAAATCCGAATTTGAGTCAAAGAGGAAGATGAACACTTGAATCCTGATGAACACTTGAGTCCTTGAAATCCTTGAAGATTATGATTATTATTACACCATTTACTTGTTGATTTTCTTACCCTATCGATGATTAATCCGAAAATAGAAGAAGAATAGGAGGTGGAAGGTTTTTGTTCTTTATTTATAGAGAGAAGGAGGAGAAAAGAGATAGTAGAGAGAGAAAGAGATGAGGGGAAATGAGAGGAGGAAGAGAGGTTGGGGAGTTTTGTTCTACCCAAAGCACTCTCGCAACTAGTTCCGGTTTCTCCCGAGAAATGATTCGTTAAGCTAACACTTTTAACCCGAGACTCGTTCAAACATTTCGTTGACACATCAAAATATATTTTTGAATTACCTTTCTAACGACTATTCACAAGCCTATATTTTCGTCACAAATGTCTAAGTCCTAGTTGACTCATTTTCACTTTATTAAATCCCGCAGAATTGACCGGCCCAAAATGGCGGGTGTCACATAGCCGTTGAACGACTCCTTGAGAAAATAAAAAAATATATATTTTCCTTAATATTTTCAACCTCTTTATATACATATTCACACCACAAACAAACCATTCTTACTTTCTTCATTCTTTCTTTCATTATATACACTAACAAAATTCATAAATATTATATAGTTTTATGGATCCAAACGAGTCTTCGTCATCATCATCCCCAAATGATGATTCAGAACCGAGTTAGATGAGGCAATCGATAATGCCGTACAAAAGAGCGTTTATCTAATGATGCAAGTGGCACAAGACCAAGTTGATGATGATGATAATGTTGGTGAGCCAGTTTTTAGGAGAAGGGCGGTGCTACAACGTAATCGGGTAGAGGCGCATAAGCGTTTGATGCGGTTTTACTTTTTTTGATGAACCGATATTTGGCCCGAGAGAATTTAGGAGACGCTATCGTATGAGTAACCATCTATTTTTGGGTATAAAATGACTTGGAAGCGGAGTATATATTTTTTCAACAAAGATATGACGCTCATGGGAAGATAGGTTTTAGCCCGATACAAAAGTGTACATCCGCTCTTCGTCAAATCGCATATGGTACGAGCGTGGACTCCTTTGATGAAAACTTGGAAATGTCGGCTAGGACTCCACGAGAGTCATTACGGATGTTTTGTAAAGGTACATGTTTAATTTTTACAAATTATTAGTTACGTACATATTTATTTTATACAATTATTAGAATTATTAGTTCGGTACATATTTATTTTTTAGAATTATTAGTTAGGTACATGTTTATTTGTTAGAATTATTAGTTAGGTAGGCGTGGTATTTTTTAGAATTATTAGCTAGGTACATGTTTGTTTCTAAGAATTATTAGAATTATTAGTTAGGTAGGAGTGGTATTTTTAGAATTATTAGTTAGATACATGTTTATTTTTTAGAATTATTAATTACGTAGATGTTTATTTTTTAGAATTATTACTTACGTACATGTTTATTGGTAATAATAGGTGTAATTGAGTTGTATGGACCTACATTCCGACGATGACCAACTTGGGGTGATCTTCAACACATGTACGACGTGCATGAACAGGTTCATGGTTTCCTCGACATGATTGGTAGCATCGATTGTATGCACTGGAAGTGGGATATGTGTCTGATTGCTTGGAGAGGTACGTACACACGTGGGGATATAAGGAGTCCCTCATTGATACTTTAGGCGGTGCGTCGAATGATTTATGGATTTGGAATGCATATTTAGGTCAGCAGGGTTCGCACAACGATATCAACATGTTTGAGTCATTACCTATACTTGAAGATATTATCTCCGGTTTGGCACCTCGAGGTATATTTGTTAATTTTTACTTCTGTCTTATTTTTTTACTTATTTGTTAATTTTTACTTATGTATTTTTTTTTTACTTGAAGCTTCATTTTATGCGAACGGTAATTCGTATGATGCGGGATACTATTTGACTGGCGGCATCTATCCTGAGTATGCTACGTTCGTGTAGACTTTTACCGGTTGATGAAAAAAGAAAGTATTATAAGAAAAAACAGCCGGAACGAAAGGATATTGAAAGAGCATCAGTGTTTCTAAAAAGCGTTGGAAAGTTATTAGTTTTCCATCACGATTTTGGACAAGGGAGAATGCATGACGTGATATATATTTGTATAATTTTGCATAACATGGCAAGGCTTTTTACCAAAACTACGACGATTCTGATCCTTCTCTTGATTCAACTTATTGGGAACAACAAACACCAATGGAGCAACGTATTCAAAGCTCAAATGCATTTAGAAATAGAGAACACACACAACATGCTAACCGCAGATTTGGTTGACCGCCTATGTGAGAACCGTAGCTGAATGAAGTCGAGGTCGAGCCGGACGACATTGATGCCTACTTTAGTGATGAAGATTGAGTAAGATTTATGGTTTTTTTTTCTTTAATTTTCATATGTTTTTTTTATTTTATTTTATTTTGGATTTATGTTTTTTTTATAATGTAATGTACTTTTTATTTACTTTATGTAATTAGTTTATATATATATATATATATTATAAGTAATATTTATAATTAATGTTTTGAAAAAACAAAAATTAAAATCCAAAAGTAGGTGACACGTGTCGCAAGACGCCCCTTCCATCCAAGATGACTCATTTCCACTCTTTTTGGGGGTTTCTTGGGATGTGATGTGGCGCCACGTGTCGCGAAACGCCCCACCCCCAAGATACCCCATACCTTTTAGTCTTAGCTTCAACGGTTTTGTAGACGAATTTGATCTCGACTCCTGAACGGAAATAATCATAAGAATCCGTCAAAGATATTACACATAAAAAGAACAGCATTGCATACTTGTTTTCCCAGAATTCAGCACTTTCCATATGGAATTTAAACTTTTCAGTATGTCAAGCATCATATTTTGATGAGAGTGGGGCCACTTCTCAATGTCGTGTTCATCACACATTTAGTCAAGAAGATTACATTAACTTTGTGAAATAGAAAGAATTTTACATTTTTAAAAAGTGTCTTGAAAGGTGTTACTGCAAAAGATATTTCTATTTTTCATAAAATCAGAGTGGATAAGATAAGCTTAGAGAAGCTTGAAATGAATGTCAGTTTAACTACCAACTACAAAATAAAGCAAGAATAAAGAGCAACAAATTATGAGGCAAGTTGGAGCATTAACCCTAAACCCGTTGAAAAGTTAGAGCTAGGATTCCAAACCTTTCAAAAGACTGGTCAAGGATATCTTCCAACTATTGGGGATAAATAAAAAGAGACAAAGAAGGGGAGATATACAGAGTAAGCGAAAGAAGTAACGGAAGATCAATAAATCACCCAATCTCAATTGGATGATCTCCAAGAACCAATATATCTTTATCAAAGCGTGATTAAATCACCAGAATGAACCTCAAGTCTTCTTGAGAAAAGAATCCCCAAAATTATCGAAACCCTAAAATTTTAATGGAAAAATTAGGGTTTCATAAAACTTTTTAAAGAACAATTGAATTAAAATCACAGGAAGATAGTAAACAAAAGGTTTAATAAAATTGAAACCCGAATCAATTTTGGTCAAAGAAAACCCTAATTAAATTTCAAATTGAAACCCTAATTTATTTATTTTTTTAAATCGAATCACTAAATGGTAAATCAGAGCAACCTGGCTCTCATACCATGATAAAATTTTGATAAAAAACAAATCTAAATCACTGAATTGTATAAAAAAAATAGTAATTTCTTCTCAACCAACTAAATTCTAATCTCAAGTAGAGTTAAGAACACTATAACCAAGCTTACCACCGCTAATCGGTTGTAAGCCTATTTTCTAATTGATAATAGTATTATTACAATCAAGAATCAAAGAAAGAATGAATTACATAAGTTAGAAAGTGAAAACTTAGAAGAGGTGAAAAGCGAAGAACATCAATCCCAATCTCTCTTTCTCTATTCTATATCTATATATTTTATAAGCATAAACCATCTTCCCATTTTTACACTTTAGCCCCCTTCTTCTTTTGTTAAGAAACAACAAAGTACAAGAATAGTCCCTCGGGTTTAAACAATTCCAGTTAAGACTACAATTTCAACAAGATCGGTGGACCCATTTCATCATAATGAGTTGGACCTTTATGTCTTCTTGTCCAAACATGGGATATGGTATCATACCGAATCAGTAAATAACCAATTCCTGAGAAAGTTTCAATTAGGAATCCAATGTTAATAGTAAAATTGATTTGTTCAACGATGAAATGAATAGGAAGGAATGAGAGTTCTTGAGCCAGAATCTCATGGGGAGCAACAATCATCAATTGAGAACGATCATGGACTTAGTTCAAACCCTAGATGGTTAGCCTCCGTAGCCAACCCATGTTGGCACCAGGTTTAATGGTTGATTCCCTTATAACCATGAGGCCATGACCCCCTACCATATATGGGAGCAACTTCTATAGACCATCCATCAGCAGTTGCTTCTGATACATTTAGATGTGGGTTTTGATGTTGGAATGCTAAGTTAGCCTGTAAGCTTTGGAGTGTGGGGTTTGAGAACACTGGTCCAGGCACCCTAAAGCAGACCATGTAGGCTCTCAAACCAGGTTCATGAACCATCACCATGTTCCTCGAATCCCCTAGATCATCCAGATGCAACAGATCATTGACACCCCTAGCTACCATCCCCGTGTGGCTCCATTGTGGCTCCATTTAGGGCCAATGGGGCCACACGAGGACAGTAGCTAGGGGTGTCAATGATCTGTTTCATTTTGGATGATCTAGGGGATTCGAGGAACACGGTGATGGTTCATGAACCTGGTTTGAGAGCCTACATGGTCTGCTTTGGGGTACCCAGACCAGTGTTCTCAAACCCCACACTTCAAAGCTTGCATGCTAACTTAGCATTCCAACATCAAAACCCTCATCTAAATGTATCATAAGCAGTTGTTGCTGATAGATGGTCTATAGAAGTTGCTCCCATATATGGTAGGGGGTTATGGCCTCATGGTTATGAGGGAATCAACCATTGAACTTGGTGGCAACATGGGTTGGCTACGGAGGCAAACCATCTACGGTTTGAACTAAGTCCATGATCATTATCAATTGATGACTGTTGCTCCCCATGAGATTCTGGCTCAACAACTCTCATTCCTTCCTATTCATTCCGTCGTTGAACAAATCGATTCTACTGTCAACATTGGATTAATAATTGAAACTTTCTCAGGAATGGGTTATTTACTGATTCGGTATGATACCATATCCCATCTTTGGACAAGAAGACATGTAGGTCCAATTGATTGTGATGAAATGGGTCCACCGATCTTGTTGAAATTATAGTCTTAACTGGAATTGTTTAAACATGAGAGACTATTCTTGTACTTTGTTGTTTCTTGTTTTCTATTATTTTCAGGTTTGGATACTTAATGAAGAAACAACATAAGAAGAAGAGGCTAAAGTGTAAAATTGGGAAGACGGTTTATGCTTATCAAATACATAGATATAGAATAGAGAAAGAGAGAGAATGAGATTGATGTTCTTCGTCTTTCATCTCTTCTAAGTTTCACTTTCTAATTTCTGTAATTCATTCTTTCTTTGATTCTTGATTGTAATAGTACTATTATCAATTAGATAATACGCTTACAACCGATAAGCGGTGGTAAACTTGGTTATAGTGTTCTTAATTCTAATTGAGATTAAGATTTAGTTGGTTGAGAAGAAATTACTAATTTTTTTTATACAATCCAGTGATTTAGATTTTCTTTTTATCAAAATTTTATCATGGTATCATAGCCAGGTTGCTCTGATTTACCGATTTAGCGATTTGATTTAAAAAAAAAAAATTTAGGGTTTCGGGTTGAAATTTAATTTGGTTTTTCTTGGATCAAAAATGATTCTGGTTTTAATTTTTATTAAAATACCGCAGGTAAACCACCACCTCTCAGGTCCCCTACTGATTCTACCATAGAGGCCAACAATAGACAATAACTCCCTCCCGAACACAGCTTACAACTTTCATCTTTGAAGGGGTCATACGATCGATTGCTTTTTCACTGGCATAACTAGTAACTTTACTCTTTCTAAATTCGGCAAAGGAGTGCTATTTATATGAGAGCAGAACAAGGTTTGCAGCGGAGTGGAATGAAGTAAGAAAGATAAAGTTCAGTCCTCACAGTTTCCCTATCGCACTTCCAAAAAGAAGAAATGGATGTGCTATATCCGAAATGTACGAAATGTAGTCAATATCTTAAAGGAGGATGTAGTAGGGGTTGCAAACTGGACTGTACATGACTTGGTTTTAGAAGATATGGCACTAAAAGTTGTAAAGTTGGTTGTCTTTCATATCGAGCCATTGAAGCAACGCGTCGAGCTAGAATTGGGCAATTCCATCGTACTATGAGCGGACAATTATGAAGAAATGGTAACATATGCATAAGAGATCTCATCTCCCTATTACCGGATAATTAGATCAATGTCTTCCGTCTTCGTCTACTATAACCTTCAAGGAAGATGCGGACTGATACGGAGACTACTCTATAGGGGAAATCTCTTACTCGGCTGGAACAGATCCCGAGACTTCACGCGTTCCTTTAAACTATTAGGCACTACATTCTATAACGAGAATCACAAGGCCAGTTGTAACATTTGCCGTTTTGACTTGTTGACTTATATGAATGTAATCGTTGACTTCGAATGAAATTGTGATTTTAGCATCTAATAAATGTGAGTTATGGAAATTGTGATGAAATGTTGTGAGTCGGGTTTTATTTGTTTTGTGGCCTCGTAAAGTTGTAGGGCATAAATTATGCTTTTAGGCATTTGCAGGATACCCGGTATTTGATTAGATGTTACATGAGGAGCTAGTGGAACAAAAATGCCCAACCCTATCCCCCCCAAACCGTCCCCCACATAACACACACACACACTTCTTGTCTTTCTTTCTTTCCTTTCTTTCTCTCTAAGTTCCAAGACCAAATCCATATCATTTTCTTCTCTTTTCTTCTCCTAATTGATTGTAAATCATCCTTGTGGTAAGATATTGCTAATAGATTAGGTAATAACAATCTTCATCTTCAAAACTTCAAGATTTTATTTGGGTTTCAAGTATTCATCTACTTTTAAAGCTCAAATCCGGATTTGCAAGTTCAAGGAGGTTTTGGTAAGTCATTTCACCCTCAAAAAGATTGTTATATAGTGTAAAATGTTTCCTTTTACTAGATTTTAACTATCTTGGTCAAATCTTGAAGAAAAGTTTGATGTTTAGTTGGTTTAGGGTTTTGAAAAGGGGATTTGTGATTTTGACGATGGATTTGTGAAATGAGTCAAGGTTTACACTTGTTTATGTTTATGGTAACTCATTTTGGTACAAAAAGCTGTGATTTTGAAGTTTGGTAGTCGATTGGTGTGTCAAAAGCTGGTTTTTGGTCGATCTGATGCCCAGTCGCGCCGCGATAAATGAACATCGCGCGCGATTATGTTGAATAACAGCATCGTGCCGCGACTAGTCTTATTTGTGCCACGATATGTGCCTGGCATTGGTTCCTTGAAGGTCAGTAACTTTTCTCGCGCCGCGATATTTAGCCCTCACGCCGCGACATCTGAGTCCATCGCGCCGCGACCAGTGTGTCTCGCACCGTGATTTTAGTCCTGGACAGTTTTCAAACGTTCGTAACTTTTAAACCAATTGTCCGTTCAAGGTGTATAAGCTATCCCTGGAATCGTGTGTGAGTCTTCTATTCATTGGATTCATTCATTGGGGATGAATCTAATTTCATTTTCAAAAATGTCGAGTTAAAGCAACGTAGCTTTTCGTTTGGAGAACCTTTTTTCATTCTTGGGGTTGTGGTATGACTTTCCCTAGCTAGGCCTTGTTGTTTGGATGTCTTGATGTTGACTTGAAGTTTGTATAGTAGGTTTTGGTCGTTGTTGAGCTTCGGACTTACTCTCGCCTATCTTTTGGAGCGGTAATTTGTGTGCTAGCCGCAGGTGAGTTTCGTAGCCCCTACCTTTGTTGATTTTGGGGTGGAAAGTGTACTCGGTTTTGCTAAAACCGTGTCGATATCTTTTGAGTACAATAGATTAGATTGCATTGTTTGGTTTGTTTGGATTGTTCGGTTTGGTTTGGTTGGTTTGATTGGTTGATTGTCTAATGGGATGCGTCCCTGACAATCTAGCGGGATGCGCCCCGCATTGTTGATCGTATTGCGGGGTTGTCTAATGGGATGCGCCCCTGACAACCCACAGGGATGCGCCCCGAGTGATACGATTAGGATAGTTGTCCAATGGGAAGCGCCCCTGACAACTATGCCTTGTTGGCACCACGTGGTGGAGTTGATTGGTTGATGTTGTTTATTGTTGTTTGATTGATTGACTTGAATGTTTGTTTGATGGTTATGTTATGATAGTGATCCGTTGTTGTGCCATCTTATAAGGTCGTACTGTAAGTATTCCTTAGCTCTACTATATTGTACAACTGTTGATGTATCGGCACAAATGTTTTGTTGTTCAAACCTACGAACTCACCAACCTAGTGTTGAATTGATTTAGTACACTTTTGAGGTAACCAGGGTGATCCCGAGGAATAATGGATGAGATGGTTGCTATGGATTGCTGGATCGAGAACGCAGCGCATCTTTTGTTAAATAGTTCAGGGTATATGCACATTTGTTGGCGCATCCTAGCTTGATCAGACCTTGTTTATTCACAAGCCATGTGACTCGTATGAACCCCGGTTATGGGTTTAATGTTGGTAATCACATACTAATTTACATTGTAATCGGATTGATTGTTGTGATTGGCGTGGTATTTGTGTTGGATTTCATTGGAATCATTTATCATGTATCGTTGCTCTATGTAATTTCCATGTCGTGCTATACTTTTCTAGACTCCCCATGTTTCCGCCTAGTTGGGGTGTACACCAGTCAACAAGGAACAACCTGGAAGAGTGTCCTAAGATAACAAGGCAAAAGTGAGAACGCCAGTGACGAGAGTGGCGACATACGAGGATCTAACCTCGACCAACGAGAGCGTAGCTGCTTGACCTCAGACATAGGGATTCTTGGAACAGAACAATGGGATTTTCTCGACAAGACTAAAACCTTCGCTTGCACCACTAGAGTCGTTCCGGTAAGAATTGGGACGCAGAATTGGCAGATTCCACTGAAGCTACAAGGTTAAGGACAACATGTGTTAAGCCAATGCGTACTGATACAAGTTTTCTTTTTTAGTATTGGAGTTAAACTCTAACAAGTTAATTGAGTATTTTAGTTAATGCTTATTGTCATAAAATGTTTGGTCAATGGTAAACATTAACCAATAATTTCGCTTTAAGATTATTTTTAAAAAAATGTCCAATTAATAGTACTAGTTAAATAATTAACTGTTAACTAATTATAAACACCTAATTGAAATTATATAAAATCTTGTGATTTTGTTAATATTGAATTTGAGTGGACTTTAAGACCCTTTACTTCAAATCTTGTTAATTTAACTATGATTTAAGTTTTAACTTTCATATATGTTTTTATTGACATATGTTTATCGTCACAGGTTCAAAGATGAGGTCACATCATCGAAACCAAAAACCACCGTACATACCTAAAATACGATATCCGACTGCCGAACCATCATCCAAAGCATAATCATGCTACATACCTAAAATAGATATCTGATTGCCAAAGAAGCGTTGGTACTTTCCTCTCTAGAAGGCATCCTTTATCTGCTTTACGAGAACGCGGAAAGCATTCTTTGGGCACAAGTACCGGCGTTTCTTGGGCATGTGCCCAAAGAATGTTTTCCGTGTTCTCGTAAAGCAGATAGAGAATCCCCTCAGGAGAGACAAGTACCAGCGCTTCTTCGGCAGTCGGATATCATATTTTAGGCATGTAGGATGGTTTTGGTTTGGATGATGGTTCGACAGTCGGATATCGTATTTTAGGTATGTAAGGTGGTTTTGGTTTCGATGATGATGGCCTCATCTTTGAACCTGTGACGATAAACATATGTTAATAAAAACATATATGAAAGTAATATTTAAATTATAGCTAAATTAACAAGATTTGAAGTAAAGGGTCTTAAAGCTACTAAATCTGAATATAATCTAAATTTTAATGCTAATATAATCTATAAAACAATGTTGAATGCTAATATAATATGAGAGAGAAAAAAATGTTGAATGATATCTTCTTAAAACTACTGAATCTGAATATATACAGCTTACTAAATATTTCATAGTTTTTTTTAACTGCAAATTTCAAAATATTTCATAGTTAATAAAGCATAGAATTAGATCTATGTTAAATTAAATGTAAAGAAAGAAGTCTCACTCGATGTGACATTAGCTACCCTACATCGGTTCATATATATATATATATATATATATATATACTAGTCTAGTACACGCGTGTTGCAACGGCAACGGTCTAGAGCGCGCAAGATGTCGTAACGGTAATAATTTACAAGCTGTTTAAGTTTTTCCGCGAGATGCGGCGACGAGGCATTAGAAGGTACCAAATCTGACCGTTTCTATCATTTCTAAATATTAGTCATGAATTAGGTGCAAAAATTAATGAGGTGCAAAAATTAGGTTTCAATCATGGCTTTCCTTGGAGGACGTGGGCAATATCTTCTGCTCTTGACTTAAATAAGGATACATTGTTGATAAGAACCTCCCTCCTGTATGCATTTAGGTACAGTAAATGCATAAGGATATCTGATAACTCAAGATGGTTATAACATGAAACAAGATTGAGTAGTGTAAGAGTCCAAACAGTTCGAATCGGTGTTTTTTCTAGTCGTTTCTTTAAGACAACAAAAAGTTGTACATATTTGTCCCCATTCCCAAACGGCTTCCAGTTTCCTTGCAAATGGCCTTAGATCTGTTTAGGTAAACAGATGTGTTAACTAAACCAAACAACGATCAAGAAAAGATAGGAAGCAAGTAACATATTTGAGTAACTGAACCTTGAAATCTTGAGATAAAGGCTCATGTAACTTGGAAAGCTAAACACAAAGTAATAATAAGATTAGTAACCCAAGATCGGAACCTACACAAAATACAAAACATGATTATTAAAACGGAATAAAGACGTCTCAAATCGTCCGGCGGGCCGTCTCCGGAGATTTATGGACCTAGGACGAGCCGAAAAGAAAGGCTCATTAGCTAGCCACTGCAAATTAATCTATATAAACTGCTTTTTAAAAACGACGATAAATGTTATATCAATAAATATAGCGAAAGTTATTGTCCAAAAAATATTAAAAAATTACAAAATCATGCTATTAAAATAACATATCGCAATAGCTAACTGCCGATTCGTGAAGTTCTCTTATCATTTTTCATAACAAATTGGTTGATTAACTCTTAATAGTCTATATTATTTAAAATACAAATAAAACTAAACAAATAAAACCATAACCGGAAAAATATTAAAAGATATAAATTTAACAAATACGTAATAACAATGAATAATATATAGTAATAGAAAACTAAATAATTAAAAACTAAACATAAAAGAAAAAAGAAAAAAAAATCGCTTACGCTCAATAATGAAATTGGGAGTACTCTTTTATTTGACTTTTATTGCATAGTTACATTGTTTATTAAAAAACTTTGCTTGCTTCCAATAGAGAAATACAGTGAAACTACATGTGCAAATGAAAGAACCGTGCCTATCTATAAAAAAAAAGTTGAATATGTATTTTATTGGCAATCCACAAAAGATGTGTAAGTTACTTTTTAGTAGGCTAAGTTACATGACTTAATTTATAAATGATTGATGAGTTTTACACATTTTTAATGGGCTTAGTCAATTACATATATAAATATATAAAAATTTTAAAACTCGGGCCCCCTAAAAAATTGGGTCTCGGACGCTCGCCCAACTCGTCCCACCTTTAAGCCGGCCTTGTCGTCCAGCAAGGATAAATCAATATCAAAAAGCACCTCACATTTGCAAGTATAAAAAAGTCGATTAAAAATAGTACTATAATAAAATTGAGAGAGAGAGAGAGAGAGAGAGAGAGAAACCTCTTCTTCAACCGCTGCAAACAACCAACAAGGATTTCATAAAAAAAATCATTTTCTTGATTTACTATCCGGTAGTACTAGCATGGCGAGGTATGAAAGAGAGAGATATGAGCTAGTGTTTTTCCATTTTGAATTTGAATGGTAGATTTAAGAGACAGGGGAGTAGATATAAGAAGCAACTATGAGCCAAGTTGTGAAGGAATCATTATCATGGTTCAAGTCCATGAATTGAAATTAAAATATAATAAGCAGCTATGAGTCAAGCTGTGGAGAAAGTGGTTGCATAAACATTAATGATTTCTACTACCTATTTAAGCTTTATGATTTCTACTACAATTTAAGATACAAGTTAGGGCATTGTTGCCTTAAAATAAAAATGTTGCAGAAACATCGATGAGTTTTACTACATTTTTAAGCTTACAAACATTTATGATCTCTTACACCTACCACATTTATATATATATATATACATATAGATAGATACAATAATAAAATCTATAGCTTTTTTTTCTATACTTATGATCTCTTACATCTACCACATTTATGATCTCTTACACCTACCACATTTATATATACATATACGACATGGGTTTATACAACATGAGTAAAAAAAAGCAAATACCTAAATTCTATAGTTTTATTTTTCTATGCTTTCAAAAAAGAAATACCTAAATTTGAATTCGACATGAAGGTAAACAGATAAAATAAACATGAATTCTATACTTCAAATAAAGAAATATAAAATAAAAAAATAAACAGTCTTCACCATTCATTTACATTTATATCCACCAATCAAAGATTTTTGTTTTTCGTTTAGTTTTTTTTATTCATTCATGTTATTTGTATTTTTTTTTTGTTTAAAAAATAAATTTATAACCACCTGCGCATCACGCGGATTAAAAAAACCTATATATCTATCTCTCTCTATATATATCATTATCTCAAAGCCCTTATGTGACATATAAAAAACTTGACAAGATTTTAATGATGTGTCAAGTTTTTCTTCACTTCTATTACAACTCACCCTTCAATTAATGAAAATATGTCAGCGAAAATATTATATTTCTATATTTACCTTCCAATTCATATATTAATATCATATTTATATAAATAAATTAAAATCTTATAGTAAACTATTTAAAAATAATAAACTCATATAATAAGTTAACAAAATATAATAAATAAAACCCATATGAAAGTATTATCAAAATAAATTAAGGTTCATAATAAATAAATTTTAATATCATTTTATATAATATGAACAAAAGATAATTTGTTATAAAAACTATTACACTTACTATAATAAAATTTATTTATTAAGAAATTTCTATTATAAATTGCTAGAGAAAATATTTCAAATGGAAAAACATATTCTTATATTATAACTTATTACATTTATAAGCAAATTTATTTATTATAAAACCTATTTTATAAGAATTTATAATAAAAATTTTTGTTTAATTTTACGAATTTCTTTAACCAAACACATCATGTGTTTACTTCAACGTTGCAATGTATCAATACTAGACCTTGAACACAATTTTAACAATTTCATGTAAATTTAGGTATTAGATTTCTAAGTAGTAATTGCATCGCACAGGCCTGCCCTCTAATGCATAAGTATGAGAGAAAAAATAAAATACATTATATATTATATATTATATATATATGGTTGGTAGAACAAAGAGAAAAAAATCAAATGAACATGCAATCTAAGCCATCAAAAATCAAAACTC
>JAOEHQ010047785.1:0-10608 GCA_025447715.1 Asclepias incarnata | reverse complement strand
TACTTAATTGTTATGCGGAAGAGAAAAATATATACATCTCAGGTGAATATGAATCAACAACCTATTTGTAAAGTGTAATCCAATTTTCTTCAAATTTCTAAGCCACGCAAAGAAAATAAAATAAATAGCTTAAACACGTCAAGAACTCATAATAAGACAAAACTTTTCATTATTTTATTCAACTTATCAAACATCTTCAATCATTTAATATAAAACAAAAGATATTAAAAAGGGATCAATTTCTTACATAGCTTGATATATACACAAAATAAATATCGTTTTAAAAAACATGTAGCAATCAAGAGCGAAGCTAGCAATTTCTTTGAGCGGGTTCAAAACTAAAACTTAATAATGTTTATGTGTAAAGTTAGTAGGTTCATAAGTAGAATTATACGAGTACTAATTATAGATTAAGATTATATAAAAACTATACTAAAATTAAGCAATTTTTTTTTCTAATGGGTTTAGTTGCACCCCATTGACATAAGATGACTTCTCCCTTAGTAGCAAGTTATAACTAACTTTAACAACATCATTTAAATACAACCACTACGTCTAATAATATTTGTTTAAAAACAATCAGTATATCTAAAAGTTTAAAAAGGTACTCAATACTCACAAATTGTTGAAATCTTTTTAGAAATAGTCATAATCATTGTAATCAAGAAGCAACAAAATAAAAACATTAAAGATCTATTTGTTTAAGTGTTTAACCTAAGTAGTCTATTGTGGTTAGAAAATAGAAATAATAAGTGATATTTCAGGGCTTATGTGTGGAACTTGCACAACACTAGTAACTAAAACATTTGAAATAAACCATTCACATTGAATATGCAACTTGACTTGCCTCAAAGTGTAAATCTTGAACTTGCTTAGTAGTTACGTGATATTGTAAAATTTCAACATCTTGAACTTGCTAATGCAGTATTAATTGCATATTTGCATGATCAAGTCAATGATAACATGAAGAAAATGTACACATGATATAACTTTATGTGTATTATCACAATTTCAAATATGTAATATAATTATGTATAAAAAACGATAATTTAACCACTAAAGTTGAAAATCGAATCGAATAATAAAATAAAAATTACCATCATACCTATCTATACTCCCTATTAAAGATTATCTCACCCCCTGTTGAAAATTACACAATGCGAAATGACCATTCTACCCTTAATGAATTAATTAATCCTCATCTTTTATTCACTAATTTATACATCTTCACTTAAAATACCTATAATACCCTTAATGAAATAATTTACAACATAGATCTCTAACTCCTAAAAAACTACACTACCCCCTTTTACATCAATTACCTTTACAATAATAACCACACCGCCGCCACCACTCGTCGCGCCACACCACTACCAACCACCACCACACTGCCGCATTCACCACCGCCGCAACGCGCTGGCACCAGGCTAGTATCTTCAAAAAAAAAGTATATTACTTTTAACATTAATTTAAAAATATTCACATATATTATAAGTACATGAATATGTTATGTTTGTATACACTCATAGAGTGTAGAGACCAAATTTACATGACCCATTTTTACGTGTATAGAATAATTAAACGTTACGTTTTTAAGTTTCAGCATTTTATTTAACTACACCTTTATAATTAAGTGCAAACATTGGTTTCTTTTACGATATCAAGTGTGTGAAATCTAAAACCAAAAATTCTTTTATTTGTCCACAATCATCATCATATATAATATCCACACACATTTATATTTATAAACGTCAACAATTGACAAAAATCCACACATTTTCTAAAAAGAATAATGGAAAAATTAGGGTAAATTGAAAGGAACCCTCTAATCCCTAGTACCATTTTGGTACCCGCTAATCCCATCCCGTAAAAGACCTGTGCAGGTAAAATACCTCCACTTAAATCCACACATGCTAGGAGTCAAACTTACGCCAAGAATTTTTCACATGTGGATAACTTATATGCTTTCGGAAGCGTATAACTTATAATTTAAGGGGATAACTTATATGCTTTCGGAAGCATATAACAATAATTTAAGGGGATAACTTATATGCTTTCGGAAGCATATAACTTAGGTGTTTCCCCCTCACAATCATTTTAAATGAAAGGATGCAATGTGTACATCTAATAAACTTCAATGGCAAAATGAACTTCATTTCAAAGCAATTTTTAGAAACATATAGGTTGTGGAAGCACCTAAGTTATTCCCATAATTTAAAGTATCGGTAAGTTTATTCAACGTTGTATTGTAAAATTGTTGTATTTATAGGAAACTTATATTAGTTAGTTGATTTTTTTCTTCTTATGAAATTTACAATGTATTTATCCTTGATCTTAGATCGGGGGCCGGGGGCTTGGGTACCGTGAGGTCCTAGGTTCAAACTTTGACTCCGAGGGGTTTTACCATAATAGGCCTTTGAGCGGTGGGTTTTCTCTGAAACCCAAATGAGAATAGATGCGCTTGATCTCGAGTAGATTTATGAAGTAACACCCAAAACTAGACGTAAAATTTTTTTTCCAACGTATTTGCATTTATTTTGAAAAGAGATATTGTTTTGAAACTTGTTGAAAGGAGAGTGGTCGACTCAAATTGAAATCTAAGATAATGATTGATTAAATAGGTTTTTTTATAAATAAGTTGAAATAATAAATATTTTTATCGGGCAATTATTAAAGTCATTTTCGACCTATATAGTAAGATAATATCATTAAATAACTTTGATTAAGAAATTGAAATTTAAGATAATGATAAATTAAATAGGTTATTATAAATCAGTTGAAACTAGATAGATGTCCGCATGTTGCGGCGGTGATGGTGGTAGCAGCGACAGTGTGGTGGTGTCAGTGGCGAGGGGTGGTGGTAGCAGCGAGTAGTGTAGGTTATTGATGTAAAGGTCTCACTCTATTCTCATTTACGTTTAATTTTGATTGGTTGAAAAGCTTCTTGGCCCCACCCTTCCCCACACACCTTCTCGTTCTCCACAAAACTTGAGCCCTAAAACGTGGCGAGAAATTGGCCCGTGCCAATGGTGTTCTCAAAACGGGGCGAGAATTTGGGTGAGAACGCACCGTTGGGAACGACCTTATTATTATTTAAACATTTGTTTCTAACAATTTCTTCCCACTATTAATTAGTCGTGAACATTAAGCGGTTTTTGAGGAACCAAAACCGGTTTTGACCATACCCGAACCGGTTTCAAACCGGTTCTTGGTCAACGTTGACCGGTTTTTTTTCGGGTATTTTTCGGTTTTTTTTTGCAAGAATCGGAACCGGAATCTGTTTGGAACCGGTTTTGTACCCGATTTTTGGACCCGATTTTTGGACCGGTTTGGAACCGGCGGTTCCTAAAATACCCGAACTGGTTCCTCAAGAACCACAATATAGAGATTTAACGGTGTAGATCCACAATTCTTTCTTTAATTAATAATCTGTTTTGAGACATATATAACAAAAAAAAATCAACCATTTTCCTTCGGGTAGCAGGTTATGATTTAATTAATTAATGTTACATATGGTAGTGACAAATTTATTTTATATCCAGTTTACAATTTATTTGATTAAACTCATTTATCACTAAAATGATTTATTATTATTAGTAAGTAATATTTACTTTGGTCTATTTATATTATTAATAAAATAGTGAAATACTAAAGGCTCATGCAAAGCGCTTGGAAGAATCACATGATCAGTTTCTGCAAAGCACTTTAGAGGAAGGATCTTACAAGAAGCTTTATAGCTATAACCACATTGTGAATGGATTTTCTGTCCATACTACTCCTACTCAGGCCAACAAGTTACGGAATGCACCTGGAGTTAAGCTCATTGAGAAAGATAGAGGAGCTAAAATGATGACAACTTACACCCCCAAGTTTTTAGGGTTACCACAAAGAGTTTGGCCAGCACGGCGACTAGGACATAGGAATGCAGGTGAAGGGATTGTTATTGGGTTTGTTGACTCGGGTATCAATCCGTTTCACCCAAGCTTTGCGTATGATCCCAAGGACGATTACCCTAATAACCGGACTCGGTTTCCTGGTGTTTGTCAGGAGGGACCCAAGTTTCCCAAGAGTTCATGTAATGGGAAGATTATTTCTGCTCGTTTTTTTTCAGCTGGAATAGAAGCAAGGGGCATTCTTAACGCTTCAATTGACATCTTGTCTCCCTACGATGCAGTTGGACATGGCAGGTAAAATATATTTGGTAAAAGGGGCTGGTAACGAGTTTAAATGTACATATTTTCAGTACAGGTTTAAACGGGTCGGGTCCTTTTTAAGCTAAAGTTTTCAAATTTAACTATTTAAGTATTGTAATGAACCCTTGACATGCTTGCCAATCAACTGGCCCATTTTGTTTTATGTGATGCAAGGCATTTAGATTGGGCTGGTTCTACTTCTACATATAACTGAAATCATCCCACTTATTTAAAGTTTTCTTTTTCTTTTCTTTTCTTTCCCCCCCTTTTTTATTCTTTAGCATTAAACTGGCCCGAACTGGTCAAATTTCTTGGTTGGGTTCCCTTCGCTGTTGTTTTGGTCAAAACCATGAAGCAAACCATCCCTACTGCGTTTTTAATTTTTCAAACTGGACATAAAGAACCAGACCAGTCACCAAGCTACAAGGTGAAAGGACTTAAATTGCAATATTTCACAACATAAATGGTTTTTTCTCAGTCATGTAGCATCAACTGCTGCTGGGAATCATGGAGTTCCAGTTGTTGTCAATGGCTTTAACTATGGAAGAGCTAGTGGGATGGCACCACGTGCACGGTAAATACTCAAACTTGTACCTTCTGCAATTCTCGTAGTATTGTCTTATTTACGTGATCTTTTTGACTCAGAATTGCTGTGTATAAAGCCATATATCCAAGTGTAGGGACTTCAACAGATGTTCTTGCAGCAATAGACCAAGTAAGAAAGCCTTCACCCCAACCCCAAACCCTACTTGACTATTTGAGCTCACCATAAAACTTGTAATGATGCAGGCAATAAAAGATGGAGTTGATATCTTAACACTCTCCATAGGCCCAGATGAACCACCGCAGAAAACACTCACCATGTTAAGCATGTTTGAGATCTTTATGTTGTTTGCACGCAAGGCCGGAGTTTTTGTAGCTCAAGCTGCTGGGAACCGTGGTCCGGGCCCATACACCACTGTCTCATATAGCCCATGGTCTGTAGGTGTGGCTGCCTGCCACACCGACAGAGCATACCTTGGTTCTCTTGTTCTTGGAAATGGCCAGAAAATTGAAGGCATTGGTTTATCAGGACCAAGCTTTGAAGAAGGGTTACTACAATATAAGTTGGTTTTATCTAAGGATGCAGTGTTGGCAAATGGAAATTTTCCAAGAACTCCAGAATTCATAGAGGAATGTCAACATCCAGAGGCGCTAGACCCTGTAATTGTACAACAGAGTGTTGTTATATGCACATTTTCAGCAGGATTTCGCAATGGGTCATCATCTCTACCGGCTATTATGAACACTGCCAGGACCCTAGGATTCATGGGTTTCGTGTTCGTTGCTAATCCTAATTATGGTGATTTCATAGCAGACCCTTCTCCGTTCTCTATTCCTGGAATAATGATTCCAAAAGTTAGTGATACACAACTTATAATAGAGTATTACGAGAAACAAACGGAAAGAAACGATAAAGGAGTTGTAATGGCATACCATGGGCGAGCAGCAATCGGAGAAGGAAGATTTGCTACATATGATGAAAAAGCTCCAATTGTCGGTAGATATTCTTCAAGGGGACCTAACTTCATTGACTTAAAAAGAAAACCGACAGATTTGCTGAAGCCGGATATATTAGCTCCAGGCAACAATATTTGGGCAGCTTGGAGCCCAATGAGTGTGAAGAACCCGATTTTGTCAGGTATAGTTGTACTACATGCCTGTACAATTGTACTTTACCATACAAGTCAATGCTTAATTTCGAGCCTTTCAGGTTATAACTTCGGATTGTTATCTGGTACTAGTATGGCGGCACCACACATTGCGGGAATTGCTGCACTGATTAAGCAAAGGAATCCTTCATGGTCCCCATCAATGATTGCGTCCGCTATGGCAACCACAGCAACTACATACAACAAATATGGGGAACCAATAATGGCTGAAGGGCAAGAACTCTACAGCTTGCATCATTCTACACCTTTTGATCATGGTGCAGGTCTTGTTAGTGCCACCCACGCCATTGATCCTGGGCTAGTTCTTATCTCAGGTGATCTTACAAATTCCCAACCAGACATGCATTAAGGACTCTTACAGTACTATTAACCTAACTATGAAACAGGATTTGACGACTACATGAGTTTCTTGTGCTCGTTGCCAAACACTGATCCAGAAATTATCAAGACTGCAATCGGTGAATCATGTGAACACTCCTTCCGTGCACCATCAGACCTAAACATCCCTTCACTGACAATTTCAGCACTATCGGGATCACAGTTAGTAAAGAGGACTGTCAAAAATGTTGCCAACAAGGTGGAGACATATGTGTGTGCAGTGGTACAGCCTACTGGAGTGGCAGTTGAAGTGAATCCACCATGGTTCACCATTGTTCCACAGGGCACTCAAGATTTGGAAGTGATACTTAATGTTACACAAGTACAAGACTCATTTAGCTTTGGTGAGATTGTATTGACAGGAAATTTGAAACATATAGTGAGGATACCTCTCTCTATATTACCAGTCTCGATGTCATAATTGTGTGGTTTACAGAAAAAGGAATCAACTTTCGATTGCCTGCTACCAGAATTTATATGATCATGAATCTTGATAATACCCTAAAGAATAAATGTGCTGTATTTTTATAAAACTATTGCAAAAACTGTTACTTTTACATTCTGATCATATAACATACAAATGGTGAAAGATTAATGGAATCAATGAATGAGATAAACTGAGAAATAAGTGAAACAACAATTACCAGATTGGGCAAATGTTGAAAATTATCTAGGACGAATAGGTAAAGTAGCTTCTTGTGTATTGCACATACATTCACTGCAACGAGGGTATCTATATACACTCCTTCCAACAGGTCGAGAAAAGACCCGCTTGTTTTGTCTCACTGCTTTTCTGATTCTGGTTTCAAAAACTTTCCACTCAATTGTATTGTTCTTTAAGAATATGTCTGCGAGTCTGCGTTTATTTGGTCGAATTGTTGGCATTTTCCCTCCACCGTAGTATACTCTGTAACCTGATACTAAAGATGATAGTTGACTTCCGGAATCGGTCATGGCAAAGATATCGGAAGCTGTAGAGGTTATAAAGTCTAGTGCCGCTAGCTGCAAACAGTTCATAAAATGAGAGACCCGGTAGCCAAAGTTTATATTGTAAACTATGGGGACGTTTGGATACACATAATAAAACGTGTTGCAAAAAATAGTTTCAAATATGCCTCTGCTGCTTGAAGATATAAAAAAATCACTTTTGCTAGGCATAAGTAATTAAGTACTTGGAAAGTTTTGATTATTAGGGAAGTTAACAAATGACCATTTACCAAATTTGACTATTTATATTCAAGTCTGCCCTTTTTGTACAATCTAGACAACAATGACAAAGAAGACGGAAAAATCTCAGATTAGGTAATCGAGGGTAGATAGATAATTTCACTTGTCCCTTCCAAAATCAGTTTTGATGCAGAACTATCAAACTGATTTTTCAAAACTGATTATATGACCTTTAAATAATCACATATTCATCAGTAGAAGTAAGTTCCTCAGACATTAGAAACTGATTGCCCAAAATCCACATCCAAACCCCCTTAAATTAACTTATGAGTTAATTGGATGGACTACTATTTGGCTATAAATTTGATATAACTCTTCGAGTATGTTAGCTTGAAAACTTCCCAAAATAAAAATGTTGCAATCTGCACTTGGATGCCCCTCATGTGAATTTTGGTAATTTAATGGGGGGATGGTGCATGTAGGATTGGCATTAAGTTAAAAAGAAAAAGCTAAACTTGATTGAAAGAGAAGTAAATGCTATATACCTGAGATGAGAAGTTCAAGAACGGTTCGATTTCAGATGACGACAACAGGTTCTCTTTAGTAACCATATTAGGAAATAGTGTCGTTAAAGCATTCAGCCTTGATTTCCCTCCATAAATATGTGAACCCGCCAAAAATATTCGTGTATCACGCTTGAAACCAAGGCCAGCAAGCATAAGCACAGTTTCCTCAGGCATTAGTGGACATAGACCTTCTGCCTTGAGTCTTTCTGGTGAGGGTATCCTAAAACAAGTTGAAAGGAAGAAGATGATTTCTTTTATGAGAGTAAACACAATAATAGAATCTATACTATTACTAATGATTTGTTCATACTTAGTAGTGTTATTTAGCTGCACCAATCCAGGAAAATGAATTTCACGATACGCTTGCAGCTCCTTCTTTTCTTCTTCACCGCCACCAAAATCACATAAAGAATGGGCTACCATGTCAATTTCAAACCTCAAATGTAAAGCCAAGTACCGAAAATCTTTTTTGACCTTTCCCTTTGACTTGGCAAAGGGTCCAACCAAGTTTTCATCCAATAATCCAGAATGAGTTGCATTCTGACGCATTCTCTGAATGAGCAAAGCAGCAGTTGCTTGTATTTTTGGAGTAAATTGCAATGCATGAAAATTACATCTGCATCGGAGTCTCTGTATGAAGTTTCCAAATAACAAAGAAATATTTGAATAAATCTATCTTAGAATTATCAAGGAATTATGAAAACTGCAACAATTTTCTTCTGGATATCACATGAAAGTTGCAACCTATTCATTTTGGAAGTTTCTAAGTTAAAATTAAATCTCTGCCTACTATCATACAAGTTAATTGGTATTGATTTGGGTCCATAAGAATCTTTTTAATTATATTCTACAGAAAGTATTTCTAATATTTGACAGATGATCAAATGACAAACATTTCCATTATATTATGTGTCATGTGAGACGTTACAATCTTCACTAAAACGTTTGGTCTAACCACAAAAACCAATGGAAAGAATATATGCTACCTGCAAGTGATATGGTATTGGATCAGATGCCAAACGATTACCGAACCCCACAAAGTGGATAACTCCATTCTTCATTAAAAGTGGAAGAATATGTTTCAGATAAAAACTAGGCTTTGCCTCTTTTGCAATATCAACATCCGTCACCTGTCAATGTTTCAAAATAAATGCAAGAATAAGATAGTGTTTCAACAAGATCAACACAAAACAAGTAAAAAATTACTTTTGAACGAGATAAATTACTAACCACACTACCAATGGCTTCAAGATCCAAAGACTGTAACTCTTTTGGCAATCCCTTCACTATACGGATATCTGGCTTCATGTAATCAATAAAATAGTCCTCTTGATAGATATCTCCAAATTGACTATGAAATAACAAAATTTAACAGTCATTATAAAAGGGCATGGTGCAAGAATACATGTTTCTCTATGTTACGAATAAAAACCATTGATTAGAAAAGGAAGGTCATTATACCTCATATCTCTCCACACACTACTGAACATAAATGTTGGGATAACAAGAGTTGCGTTAAGTAATCTTGCAACTGCAACAATATTGCAGACCTGTTAACCAAGAGTGAGGTTGAACATCGTGATACAATAAGAAGCCAAAAGCCGATCTTGCATATATCCACACAGTAATAATTGTAAAAAGTGGTAAGAAATGCAATATAAATGTAACTTACAGCTACACGCTGCTGGTTTATACCACCATTAGCAGTAACCATGATGTAACCATTGTTTCCTTCTGAAAATATGATAAAGTAAACACTATATAAAAACCAAATTCAAACAGCATATGAAGATTAACAAAAGGCTTACTTATATACCAGGTGAGAAGTTGTAAAAAAATCAAGTATTTGAGATAAATGTAATTTTGGTTACGTGTCCATATCTTTAGGGGCCGTTTGGAAGTGCATTTTGAAAGTGGGTCTATTATTACAACCCCTCATGTCACAAGTGTCTAGGTTTGGGTAATCTATGTCCGCTTATGATTACCTCCCTTCCCCCAAAATAAAAAATAAAAAATCCATAATGATGAGGAAGTACAAGGGAGTGAGTTTGTGAAGAAAGGGAATGAATGTTCACCACTAGGTTTCCAAACACGTTGATCGGCGCACGGTTGCCATGATGAAGCAACGGCATGGTAGGGCTCCAACCACAAATCTTTGGGCTCGGTAGACTTGTAATGATTCTAAAAAACCCACCATAATTAGCAACGAAAAATGACAACCATTTATGAACAAAACCTCAAAGGACTAATAATTTACCTCTGCTAAGGCATGAGCAGCTTTATACAAAAGCCTTGCATAGGCTGTTTTATGTGGCTTCTTCCCTTTACTAATCTTTCTCAATTCTTCCTGAAACTTATTAGAACAATGTGTTGATAACCTGCTTGTAGGCCAACTTACACAAATCAAAATCGGGGGGCGGGGTGTCTAAAGCCCGAATTATCAAAGGCCTCACTTTTGTAATGCCTATGTTGTATATATACAAAATACAGTTTCAGAACCAAAAGTAGTGAATCTAATATATATATATATATATATATATAGTGAAAAGTTATTTTAGGAACCCCTAAAAGGTTAGGAACCTTTAGGAACCC
>JAOEHQ010047784.1:0-10608 GCA_025447715.1 Asclepias incarnata | reverse complement strand
GGATTGAATTTGATGATAAAGATGAAATAAAATTGGGGAAAAGTGTTTATTATTATTATTCATTTATTTATATTTATTTATTTATATATAAAAACTGAAAAAGAAGTTATTAAGGGTAGTTTAGTCATTTTGGGTGACGGAGGGACCTCTGGCAACGAAAATGAAAACTACAGGGACAATTAGCAACGAAAATCAAGCATAAGGACTAAAATGCTAATAGTGCCAACCACAGGGACCATTTGTGACATTAACTCTATATGAAAATATAAAACCTTAATTACTCATCGTATTATAATTTGCATTTTATATTGTGACGGCATCTCTGACTTTGGATGGTGTTTTTGACATGACAAGAGGTAAAAAAAATTCAAACAAATCATTTCTCCTATAAGCCTATGAACTGAACTGCATTCAATTAAGATACCAACTTGAAACTTTACAGTTGAACAAACATAATGGAAAATTAATCCCTTGTTATCAAAACTAAGTTACATTTGTTAGGCTTCTTCCTATCCTGGCGTCGTTATCTCATCGTTTTAACTGTCATATCAGCTTTCTCTTTCCAAGACACATCAAGAACTACCCCCTTCCTATCATACACTCATCTTCACCTCATCCCCAATTAAAAAATATATAATCAACACACACATACACACATACACATGCTAATATGCTCGTCAAATGGTTTCGTAATTTCGACGGCCCATGATGATGACTAAGAAAGACGAGCTTCTACCTAAGCTGTCTTCAACGACGACCATTTGGAAGGTGTAAAGACGAATGGATAGGGTAAGGCCTTAAGTCATTAAAAAAAAAGTTACATTTGTTAAGCCATTTCAAAAAAAAAAAAAGAAGATAAATTACAAATTTCGTCCCTAGGTTCGGTCAAAAATTACATATTTCATCTCTATCTTCACGAAATTACATTTTTTTCATCCATGATTTTGGACCTCCGTATACACTTTTGTTCAAAAGTGTTGACGAAACGTTGACTTTTTGACCAAAAGTGTTGACTTTTGGACCAAAAGTGTGTATGGGGTCCAAAGTCAAGGATGAAAAGCATAATTTCGTGAAGATAGGCATGAAACCTGCAATTATTGACCGAACACAGGAACAAAATTTGTAATTTATCCAAATAAAAATTTACATTTGGAAAATTAGGATTATTACACAACTCCTAAGAATACTTACTTCACTTCCTTTTTTAGTTTTGTCACGTTAACATCACTTTAACACTTAGAGTGTGGGGTATGGGGCTCCCATGCCGACCCCGAATCCTACCTGGATGATCTGCGCCACCCCACCCACCATACCGCCCTAATGATTTTCTTGGTTCTTGGTTTGGCGTGTGACGTCTGAACGCCGACGGCGTCGTTTTTTTCCCTTTCTTTTTGTTTCAACCGTTGGAAGTAGCGTTTCTTTCTTCCAGTCATCGAACATAATGGAAAACGAATCCCTCGTTATCAAAACTAAGTTACATTTGTTAAGTCATTTAAAAAAAAAAATTACGTTTGTTAACATGTAAAATATACAACATCACAAACAAAAAAAGGGAAAACCCAGACATGTATAGGAAAAAATATCAAATACTTCATTGATCAAGCAAGAATATTTAGGAAGTTTAAGTCAGTCATTAAATATCAAATACTTATTTACAAAGAAAAAATAAGAGAATTTGATACTACTTTTTCTATATAACTAGTTCCATTATTTCATATTTTCATATACAACTGTTCTAGTGTGTGTGTGTGTTTTGCGTTAACATTCGTCTCTTTGTAGACTCCAATAGCATGAATTCACTTATTCAATCTTCACCTTCTTGGATATGCAACAATGAAGAGAAGACCCTGCAATCCTCCTGCCGAAATGGATCATATCGATACCGGGAGACAACTTCAGGGTGATCGAAATACTTGAAATAATGAAAAGATGGCTTTTCTAGACCAATAATTCCATAAACATACGGGGATGAAACTTGCAACTTACACTTTCAGGATCGTTGAATTAGAAACACACTTCCTAATCGATCTTTATTGTTCAAGAAAGTAATTTGAATACTAAAAAAACATCTAAAGTTACAATCACGATAGTCAATAGTCCTCTCCCTTCATCCTAAATTTCAAACATAAAACCACGTTAATCAAATACACAAACTTGAAACATATTAACACTGGCAAAAAAATAACAAATGAGGCTTTGAAGGCAAATCAGTAATGACTCATTACCGTCAACCATGCCCGTTTGCCACCTCTACGTAAATGCTGGACCTTTAAAAATTGATAAGAATTAAAAAAAAATAACTTATAAACAACAAATAGCTTATGAAAGTTAAGCTCAATGCTGGTGTAGTTTGGGAAAGAAACCTGAACAAAAGATCTGTAATCACTAATCAATGCCAGAGATGTATCTCGATAAAGACTACAACGATCTGGTCTATCATACATATTCTAATGGGAATAACTCCTCAAATTTAAAGATTGATCGTGTTTGTTAAGTATCCAAGAGCCCACTATATCTTTAAATGGGTGATGATATAACTAACTTGCATAATGTTGAACCAATGATCATTGTTTGTCACATAATGCACTAAAGCACATAAATCACAGTTTTTAGTTCTTTTTGAAAGAAAGGGACCCAATTCAGCTAATAAAAGTGGCTTATCAATGTTACTGTAATATGTGTATGCCTTGATTCCTTTGGCTTTCATCCAAACTAATAACAATATTTTAAGCCACAAACATGACAACTGACATAATGAGATGACATACCAATTTAACAAAGATTAGGATTATAATGTAAATCTAAACAATTGGAAGAAATATAATGTATAATTTAGGCAATATCACAAAACCTTAGCTGAAAAAGCACAATGGAGCTCTTTATTTCTTAACTAAGCACATGAGTTTGCTTTGTGCAAAATTACTAAAGAGTTGTTTGCACAGTTTCAACTCCTAAATAGACCTTTTAGATTGTTCCTTGTCTTATCACTATCGAAATTTCCAAAAGTATGTATTGTTTGATACCGATTAAAGATTAACAAATTTATAACATAAAACTTACTTTGAGCTACATGCATTATATTCTTTGTAGAGCTAGGCTGAGGCACGTAGTCTAAAAATATGTCAACTATTGAAGGCTTCAAGCAACAGATTTTGCCTAACACAGAAAACATCTGAGCGTTAGCTCTACAATCTTAATATTTGGAGGTAAAAAAAATGCTTATGATATATACCTATGAATGGATTCAACAAGTTTGTACAATAAATGCGTGGTTTCACGCATATTTATTTGAGAAACTTGGTCACATTACCCCTGACCACATAATCAAAGATACGTGTGAATATAGATGAAAGTAATGCCATTAAAAAAATGTAACAAACTTTACCCTTTCAAATTGAACTCGTGAAGGCCCAACCATTTCAAAGCATGTTACAGAGAAAATGTAGTAAGATTTTCATTCGAGATCATTAAATTTGACCAAATGTTGAGGATTTCTTGTCTTTACTTCAGCTAAACAGCAGTTCTGCCTAACAGGGACGTGATTTGGCCCACAAATGCAACGGGACTAAGCAATGCTGCAGACCTAATCATGCATACAAGTTGCCCTTTCAATAATGCAGCCATTGCAGTCAAAGTTCCCTAAAAAATACACAAAAACCGGTCACATCTCTGCTAATCCACAGTATACTCAACTATACGTCATTTCGTTAACCAAACTCGCACCAATGAGCAGCCAACATAATGTAGTATCTGGCCTGTCTGACCCTAAACATACTCAAATGTAGCCAGAAGGTCGTAAGCTGCTAACTTGTCCAATTCCAATACCTGCAATTAATTGTTAGAGGTGATTTAACAGAAAATGTTAGCATAGGATACTCGAAATGATATAGATTAAGATATCCAAGACTCAAAAGTAAAAACAAGACAAAACTAACCTCATCATCAGGCTTGAAAGATACATGACCACAGCTGTATTTAGTTCCTCGTGAACTAACAATCCACACATCAAAGCCATTATTAGCTAAAACAAAAGCCAACGACTGGTCTGGTGGGCTTAACAGCCATGTTATATGGTCCTGACTCATCAGATAAATTCAAGTTAATTGAACTTAAAGGATAAACATTAATACATGGTCATCTTTAAACTCAAGCTGCATTTGAGGAAGTCACTAACCATTAGGAGACCCTGTTGCAAAAGAATAGGTACCATACTGCCCTTCTTGCCACCCACCCGTGCTAATGGTATTCTTTGTAAACTTAGAATATAACCATCTTTAGTTGTTATTTTATATTCTTCACAATTATGCAAACGGCATTAGAAGAAACCAAAACTTAAAAAATAATATCCCTACTACAAAATGAATATTTTGGTATATTCAACATATCCGGTACACAAGCTTGGATGTGTGCTAAAAAATGAATATCACAACATTATGTCACAATTGTAATTAATACCATATGAACTCTATACATGGGACTGCAATACAAAACTCACTACCTTAACCAACCATTAATATCCCAACACCTCGACATGCTCTAACCAAAAATAAATAAATTTCCATCCCTTTATGAATAACATGTACCTGACCAAGCAATTGGCATTGACAAATTATGTAAAATGTAGGCAATATCACAAAACCTTGGCCCAAAGAAGCATGATGGAGCTATTTACTTCTTACCTAAGTACATAAGTTTGCTTTGTGCAGAATTACTAAAGAAATGTTTGCGAAGTTTCATCTCCTGAACATACCTATTAGACATGCTCAAAAAGAGAAAAGATCATGTGAGCTTCTAGCACTATAAACATAATGATCAAAAGAATAAAAGGGTTCAGAGTACAATCAGTTAGAGTACTTGGAGACTTGGAGTTAAGTTATTCAAATAAAACGATGAGATACTCCTTATAAAAGAAGTCTTGAGATCTTGAATGGGACTTACAACCTATGTTCATTGGTGGTACTTCCTCTTCATTGTTTGTCCTTCCTTTCTAATTTGAAATGAGAGTCAAAGAGAAAACTATATAAATGAAAATGAGCGGCCATGACGACAAAAACCCTAAAGTCCTCTCAAACCGAATAATACAATGCATCTTTCTAGTACCGGTGGACTTTGAAGTTTTTGTTGTCATGGACGCTCATTTTCGTTTTTATAGTTTCCTCTCTGACTCTCATTTAAAACTAGAAAGGAAGAACTACATGACTTCATACCACTACAATTCTCTCTTTTCAACATTTTCATACTGAGTTACAACATGTATGGTTAAGCTGCTCATTTCAAGTAACACATACAAAAACCGAAACCATACCCAAAATTAACCAAATCTACTAAAACGGATTGGTTTTGGTTATGAAAAATCCATTTCACTGAAGTTTCGGTTTTGGTTCGGTTTTGAGTCATAACCCACGAAAACCGACCCATGCTCACCCCTAGTTAAGACTATAGATTTGACCCAAAGCTAAACTTTAAATAATAAAAACTAATTATGCTAGCCAATATAAAAATCAATGTTATTGTTACCCAATCCCATCTTCCAAGAGGTATGGGGAGGTGAGATGCAGACAACCTAGAACACCTCCGGCCGTTTTTGCAGTGATTAAGAATCGAAGCCTAGCATCTCTCTCCAAAAAAGAGGGGTTTTTCTAACTGATCCAACCTTGCTTATTTATGTTGGCCGATATGAAAGTATATAAATAAAAACGAAATATTTGAAAAGGTAAATAAAGTTTTGATATTGGAGAGGAAGTACCACAAATGAAAACAAAGAGAAAGAGAACAAATAATAAAAGTTTAATAAAATTCAAGAGATTATGAACATGTATGCAATTCAAAGAGCCTAGTTCTCTCCAAAATAACTGGCTATTTAGTAAAAATGTACGACCCGTATCTGTCCACACAATAGTTCTTATCATGTGTAGTCATCAGAAGCCGATAAATAACTTTAGGAGCACGATATATATATATATTAGAAAAAGCATCATCCAAATTTAGGAAGACCCATTTTACACACTCCGGTTGGTTGCTTATGAATGCCAAGCCATATTCAGACCGTATAATCGTAAAAATGGTGTCACTTTGATAAACTGCAATAACGACTTAATAAATCAATATCCTCAGAGGTCAGTCTGTCTTGGTATATATATAGTTTACACTAACAAAACCATATCATAAACATTCATATGAAACAATTTGTTGCTTTTAGTTTAAGATACAATCAACAATAATAAAACTTAGAGCTAACAACATGAAACCAACACACACACACACACTATCAATTAACTTACCTTTCAAATGGTTACTATTTTATTTTTAGCTCATACTGAATAGATAAAAATACAAATAAAGTTAAAGTAAAATAAAAGGAGGAAGGAAGTGCACCGCCGGTTGAAGCCTGAAGAGACGGCGAACTGTGTTTAGTCGGAGAACCCTACAAAAATGTTTTCATACATTCATGTTATTTTAAGGTAGTTGTTAAAAAAACCAGTGAACCTCAACTAGGGATGTCAATAACGCATCGCAGATGTGATAAAATAAAGGGGAATGCTACTCCCCTCATATTCATTTCAATCACAGGTTGAATTTATAAAATTTAAAAAATTGTGAGGAGGAAAGCATCCAATATGCTGCTGGAAAAATTTGTACGGATGGTACAAATTTTTAACGGGATGGTGAAAATGGGATTTTTGTCAGAAATTTTGTAAAAGTGGGAAGTCCGGTGTTTAAGACACCGGTCTTAAACTTTTTCACCCAAAACCGGTGTCTAAGACACCGGTCTTAAACCTTTTTCACCCAAAACCGGTGATCACAACGCCGGTCTTCAAACTTTTGTTCATATCCGCTGCTGTTGTTTGCTCTGCGCCTTTGACAATTTGACATTTGTCCAAGACCGGTGTCTTAGACACCGGTTTAAGCATCCATGTTCGAAGCATTTAAAGCAATTTATGTCAAAGTTTTAAGACCGGTGTCTTAGACACCGGTTTTGGGTGGAAAAGTTTAAGACCGGTGTCTTAAACACCGGACTTCCCACTTTTACAAAATTTCTGACAAAAATCTCATTTTCACCATCCGTATAAAAATTTGTACTATCCGTACAAATTTTTCCAACTTAATTAAATTGACTACAAACCTTAAAACTTGCCTTTTCCAACCTTAAACTCGTCATTAGTTTTAAACATTACATATAAAGATTGTGTCCAATACTTTTAGACTACCTATACGATAAATACTACTTTACTATTTTTGTCTCAAAGGACAAAAATAATGTTCCAAGATAATTTCACTCCGTTATTCTTTTTTTTCTTTTTTTTTTTCCTTCATAGAAAACGACAATAAAACCGCATGTCATTATTTGAATTAAATTGGTTATTGGTGTGGTTGTATATGTAGACACCCATTGTGCAATGTTTTAAAAACCGGATCGGACCGGCTGGTTCGACCGGTCAGACTGGTGCGCGGTCCGGTGGCTAGTTTTTTAACCGCAGTTTTTTTCACTGATGCGAACCGGCCGGTTTTTGGCCGGTTTCCCAGTTCAAGCGCTTTTGGTTTATTTATTTATTGTAATTTTTATGATGATGTGTATACTTTAGTGTTTTTTTTAATTATTTGTAAACATTAAAACATATATTTTCTTTGAATTATAACTATTTGGTATTATTTTTGAATGGATTGTAACAAATTTAGTAGCATTTAAATAAAATAAAAAACCAAACGGTTGAACCGGCCGGTTCAACCGGTTAGATCGGTTCGACCTCGCGATTGACTGGCCGGTTTGACGAAAAAATCTGGTTTTTAAAACATTAGTTGAAATCCCTTTATATATCTAAAAGAGGATAATTCTTCTCTTAGTTGGCATGTTAATTTGTATAACAAATAAGATTTTAGGTTACTTGTCATAAAATTTTTATATAAACTTCTATATTAGGTTTCATGTGTAATGCCAACTCATCTCATTAAGTCTTATTCATCATGCTTAGTCAACAATTACTTGACAATTAATTCAAATTTTAAATTAAACTCACCTATATTTTGATATCTCTTTATATACATCTCTATCTCCAAGATCTTCCATAAATTACCACATAGGATAAAAAATTTAATGATTTTTCCTTTTTAATATATAACATTCTTATCCATTGCAATATTAATTTAGTTAAATTCTAATATATTAATCAACTTTTTAATTGTTTTTAAAATAAATTATCACTATCAACTTTTTTTTTTATCTTTATCAACTAAATAAACCTATTATTATTATCTATTCTTAAAACTAAATAAATATTAATTAAATCTTATTGTTTGTGAACTTATAAATTAATAAAAATCTTATTATTTGGACTATATATCGTTATAGAACAAAAAAATATTAATAAATTATTGTCAATCGTACAATATTACTTTCGTTTTAAGTCAATAATAAAACTGTATTCGTTCAAAAAAAATAATAAAACTGTATTATATGTTACGTAGACTATTATTATTATTCCATTTAATAGAATTAACTGTATTATTTATTGTTATTTACCCCTCTATTTTATCAAGAGTAAACTTAATTCAACGAATATAAAACGAAACTAATTTAATATTTATATATTCAAAGCTCATATATTAATTATTTAATAAATTATATAATTAACAATATATTGAGATTTTAATAATAATATATAAAATGTTAGCTTTAAAATTTTAAAATTTTATAAATATTTTAATTTTTATATATTGTTTTATAAAATGTTAGCTTTTACATTAAAATGTTAATTATTTTAATGTATTAAAATGTTAAACATAATTTTATATTATTTCGTATATTATAAGCTTTACTAGTATTTGAATATAATTAACAATATGTTGAGCTTTTACTAATAAAGCACTTATTATTTCAGATATTAATATAATATGTTAAACAATATTCTTTAATTAAAATGTTTTGTTTCTAACATATTATATTATATATTGTTAATATGAGCTTTCAACAGGTGTTTTAAATATTAGTTAAACTTTATTTATTGGGAACTTATAATTTTAAAAAATACATTAAACTATGAAATAGTTTACACGTACCTATACCATATTATCATATAATGAATTATTACTTGTAGCAAATTAACTGTGCATAGCGACAGAAATAATACGATATCCGCATAATATGCTAGTAAAAAAGCTTGGTATTTAATAAAGAAAAAGAAGAGACAACCACGGCCCACGGGTATACTAAAATAAAATGAATATAGGCCCAAATTAGGGAATACTCAAAATATGGTTTTGAGTTGAGGGCCATTTATGACATAGAAGAGTGGGCTGGCTTAAGTTTGGGGAGTGAGTGAGTGACCGACCACCAATTTTTAGCGGTATACCACTGTAAAATACCATATACCACTGTACAATTTTTTAGTCAATTTTTTTTAGGAAAAAGCAATCGGGGAATTGATGGGTCGGCGGATATTGAACGAAGCATTGAGGACGATAGTGAATGCGGAGAAAAGGGGTTTTGCATCTGCTCAACTTCAGCCCATTTCCAATACCATTTCTTCGTTTCTCTCTATCATGAAACATAGAGGTCAGGTCATACACACATATATTGCTGTATTGTTTTTGTTATCCTTCATTTTAAGTATGTAATTTACTTTTTCTTAGGTTTGTTTGATTACTCGGCCTGACTACACACATATTATTATTATTATTATTATTATTATTATTATTATAATGTAAACTGGTGACTTTGAATTTTCTGTTTATATGATAATTTTGAATTGAAGTTATGGTTTCCGGACCGAGTTCTAAGCCAATTTATATGGCTGCTACTTATATTAGAACATGTGACTTTTAATCGGGTTTGTTCCTTGTTTAATTAAAAAGAAGTTTTTTAGTATACTTTTACAAGGAAACCGTGACTTTGGTGTTACCAGGTTCTCGCACACAGTAATGGAGTGCAGCATTGATCATTTTTAGGTTGTAGAAGCCATGCTAGATTCACATCTAATTTTAGAATATGGCATAGTAGTGTTGCATATATCATTTATTATTATGATCGATAGTAGTATGTATTTTTTAAATGTGTTTGTAAACATATTTGCGGCTGCACAACTTTCACATTGCAATCATCCTGGTTTTAGGACTGTTTACCGAGTTCTTTTGAATTTCCATTTTGCTACTACTGAATCATATGCTCACACGTATGATTCTTGTTCAGATTTGGTTTCTTTAAGTTATTTGGTATTAATTTAAGTGTAGCTTCAGCAAAACAATACGAAATTATGAGCGATGACTAGACATCTAGTATAATCTTAATATCAGTATATCACTATGGAACCATGATTTTGGTGCTTCCAAATGGGATAGTAAAATATCACATTTTCACGCGTCTTTCAGTTGGTATAACATATTGAGCAGTTTATATCTTAAAAATTTATGTTCCGCCATTCTAGAATTTGACAAGGTTCATATTTGTTTAGTTGATATGATTGATGGTAACATTGTTTTGTTAACAGTGATTGAATGTCTTTGTGAATATATTTCGAGCTATTAGTTTATTTTATATTTTTGCTTTGAATCACAGGTTATGTCAAGAATTTCGAGGTGCATGATCCCCATAGAGTGGGGAAGATAAAAGTTGAA
>JAOEHQ010047783.1:0-10608 GCA_025447715.1 Asclepias incarnata | reverse complement strand
TGGGTGAAAGAGAGTCTTGGGCGTGCACTTACACATTCTTGGATTTATCCCAAAGAGGATACAACAGATCACATGTTTTGTTGATCCTCTGTCTTCAATTCAGACTTCTACTTTCACTTTCCCGCCTATTTCAACATCCAAATATGCGGATAAGATTAACACATAATCTTCAAAATGGCTCGCTGAAGGCTTGCTGAGAACATACTTCAGCGACCAAGTCTTCTCAGCGAATCTTGGTCCTAACACATTACACACATGTTATTGATATATGTACACTAAATCGATATCTGATTCATGGTACGTGTTGCATGTCTTTAAAAACAACAAATTAAATAGGTGCTCAATATTGTTGCCACTATACACTAAGTGAGAATAATTGTCTTCCTTCATTTGGTTAAGAAAAGAAAACAATACAACAAATTTTTTTTTCTTGTGTCTCACGTTTCCTGTAATTGGCATAAGTTTTTTTTAGTTATTTTTGCGACCTTAGCAATTAAAGTTCTGAGTAGGATCTAGAATGTGTAATTTTTTGTATTTATAGATTTTGTATCATGACTTCTAGCATCTTACTAGTGGTTTTTTCATTATATATAATAGATTATTGCCGTTAAAAAAAAAAAAATACAACAAAAAGTTTTGGGTTGTTTTTGGCCTTTTAAAGCTATTAGAAACTTCATCCATTTCGAGGTTCAATAGAAGGTTGTATTAGTGTTTACATACATTTGCATTAATAAAGGATATAATATAGTATTTTCTACAAACCTTATAAAGTAAATATTAATATTTTCTACAAACTTTATAAAGTGATATACTGATATTAAATATCATCACTTTTTATTATTATACATTAATAATAAATCTACATGAATAAATCATATATCTTGATAATACTTATATACAGTAATACATAAAAACAAGATTGATGGAAGTGCCTAAATAAAATATATTTGTATATATATCAGACAACATTTTTTATTTAATTATAGTTCTTCTGCACTTTTCAATAAATATAAAAGTTTATATTTCAAAAAACATATAAAAAACCCCTAAAAATTACTATAACATATATATTAGTGCATAAATATAGAAATTAATAACTTGCAAGTCGAATTATGTCACTTCAATGTATTTTTTAGATGTGTCTCAACGAACCGAATTGAGTCAAGTTGAAAGATACGTAATATATTTTCGACATGTTTGACAATTGCATTTTACATGTGGTTTAATTTATATTATTTTTAGAACTCTAACAATCAGATTTAATATATTATTTTAACTATTTACTTACACAAATCGTTAACACATACTTTTTTTTTTTTCTGTCCGTTAGATAGATTGTACCATTCACATATGAACATATTAAGTTATATATAATTTTATATTTTTTAACAGCTTGTTTTTGTACTTTTCAAATATGAATAAACTTAAAAAACGTGTAATGTAATACATAACTTTAGAGTTCTCGTGCTTTTATAAAAAATTTGTTCTCTATTCTAACACATTAACCATAGTCTCATGTTCTAGAGTTATATTAAACAAAATTTCTTTCAATACTGTACATTTTTGAGTAAAAATATAGAAAAATTTAGATTATTCTTATTTTTCTAAAATAACAATTTATTTTTTCATTTTGTCGTGAACTTAATTACATTTTGTACCGGCCTGACTCTTAATGATGGTAACTATTTTGCAGAAAAGTTTTAAAAGCAAATTAAAATGACGCGAACGATGGTGGATATTCCGATCCCTTCGAAATGGACGGACTTTTGGAATAAATGGGATCTCCGAGGCTTCATCATCTTAAGTCTTTCCTTGCAAGCTATTCTTATTTTCGTTGCTCCTTTGAGAAATCGAACTAGAAGCAAGTGGTTAATGGGGCTATTGTGGTCTGCCTACTTGCTAGCTGATTGGGTGGCTACCTTTGCCGTTGCACTCATTTCCAATAGCCAACCAGGTGGCTACTGTGGCAAAAAGGTTAGGATCCCTGTTGAAAATGAGGACCTTCTTGCCTTCTGGGCACCATTTCTTTTGGTGCACCTTGGTGGTCCGGACACAATTACTGCTTTTGCATTGGAGGATAATGAGTTGTGGCTACGCCATCTTCTCGGTCTTGTTTTTCAATGTTTAGCTGCGGTTTATGTGTTTGTTCAGTCTCTGCCAAAAAATCGACTATGGATTCCTACAATGTTGATGTTTATCACAGGAATTATCAAGTACGCCGAGAGAACGAGGTCGCTTTATCTAGCAAGTGCCAATGTATTCAAAGAGTCATTGCTTGAAGATGCTGACCCAGGCCCAAATTATGCAAAACTAATGGATGAATACCAATCCAAGAAGGAAGCAAAACTACCCACTAGAATTGTAATGGTTGACGAGCCAACAGATAGGGCGGCCAAATCAGCCAATAAGGCTAAAAAGGGGAGCTTAACGGAGTTGGAGGTGGTTCAGTATGGTTACTACTTCTTTAATAAATTCAAAGGGCTTCTTGTTGACATGATTTTCAGCCGAAAGGAACGAAATCAGAGTCGATATTTCTTCTTGAATCGGAATGCTGAAGATGCTTTCAAAGTGGTTGAGGTTGAGCTGAATTTCATCTATGATGTTCTTTTCACTAAGCTTCCAGTGGTGTTTGGTACTAAAACGGCGTTCGGTAAAGTTGGAGCTATCAGTCGTTTTTTCTCTTTAGTGACGGTTTGTTCAGCAATCGTATTGTTCATATTCAAAAACAAATCCAACTATACTGCCGAAGATGTTACTATTACGTACGGTTTGCTCTTTGGTGCGTTGGTTTTGGATATGACCGCTCTAATCATGCTTTTGTTTTCGGACTGGACCATCGTTACTATCCGTGAATCACCTGATAGTGAGACCGAAAAGTTTTCAAAATACTTCCCTTATTTCCAATACAGACTTCTTCGTTGCATTTTTAGCCCCAGAAATGAGGGACAATCTTGTAAATGGCCGATGAAGTGGTTAAAACGAAGGTGGTCTGAATCTGTTTCAACCTACAATCTTATCAATTACTGTTTACACCCACATTGGACGAGAAAACTTTGTAAAAGTTTGTACTTAGGTGAAGACTTTCTTGATAGCATCGTCCATGTGCAACATGAAGAGTTCACCCCAAAGCTCAAAAAGTTTATCTTCGAGGAGCTAAAATCAAAATCAGAACTCGCAGATGATTTGGAAACTGCAAAAGAGATTAGTTCAGCACGAGGAGATTGGGTGCTTCGAGTTGAAGAAGGTTGGAGTAGCTTACTCAACTATGTTCTAGATGTTGACTACGATCAAAGTCTCATTCTATGGCACATCACAACCGAGCTATGCTACAACAAAGAACGTTACGAAGAGTACACACTGAAGAAATGCAACAGAAACATAGATTATGATCAGCGAGAAATCTCAAAACTCTTATCGGATTACATGTTGTACCTTCTTATAATGCAACCAGGGTTAATGTCAGCAGTAGCAGGTATTGGACATATACGGTTCCGGGATACTTGTGCTGAGGCCATAAGGTTTTTTAATGAAAGAAACGTTGAAGAACGAAGTGCACTTCAAGATATTACTAAAGGAATCTGGGACAAGAACTTTGATTTAATGCAGGCAAAAGCTTGTAATGAGATTCTTAAAGTACCAACAGAAGAAGTGGTGCCGGTGACGCTAAAGGGTGACCGAAGCAAATCGTTGCTATTTGATAGTTGCATTTTGGCAAAAAAGTTGATGGACATGGAGAAGAGAAACCCAAATTTGAATAAATGGTTGATTATAAGCAAGGTATGGGTTGAGTTGTTGTGTTATGGTGCGAGTCATTCACGAGCCAATGTTCATGCAGCACAAGTGAGCAACGGTGGTGAGCTCATTACTATAGTTTGGTTATTGATGACTCATTTTGGTTTGGGGGAGCAATTCCAAATTAGGGAGGGACAAGCAAGAGCTAAACTCCTCGTTGGCAAGTAGTTTCAATATATATGAAGATATGAGTAGTTAAAACAAATGATGATCGATGATATCGACACGGCTGTGTTTCAACTATTTATCATAAATGTATAACGTATTTATATCGTAATTTTTTTAAAAAAAATTTATTATTTGTAATGTTTTTTATTTTTTAGTGTAATGTTTTTATTTAATATTAATATAATGCTTTTATTATATGATTATATATAAAATTCGTGAATCGAAATTCGTGCCGCTGACTATATAAAATATTGCGTTAACTTTGGAAATATAGATGCCGCCGGTTTTGGGCCAAAAGCCCACAATTTATTTATCATTTTCTTAATTTAATTTTGGCCCATCTTTAATAATGTTTTATTTTCCAAATATTACCTTTAAATCTCATATTTAAGTATTTATCGTTGATTTCATTTCATTGTTATTTTAATTTAATTTCATTTCATTTCATTTTTATTTTAATTCTTTATCATTCTATTTATAACGAGGTATGTCATTCGGGCATTGTTCCAGGAGACATTGCATTTATTCTTGTTTTGTTTTCCGTTTAAAACTTTGTTGTTATTCTTATAGAGCCTTTTAAAAAAAAAAGGAAGTTCACGCCAGAAGAAATCAAAAAGAGTCGTTGTGTTATCTTTATTATCGTTACAAGTTATGTTTGTAACATATTATATCATTATTATCGAAGTGTCGTTATTAATGTTATAATATATCATTGTCATATTTTTATTATTATTATTTATTACACGTGTTCAATTCGTAAATTTTTTTTTTCGTTGTGTAAACTACAGTATTATCACCTCACCTTTTTTTCTTTTTTCTTTTTTGGGCCACAACTACAGTAAAAACACAACCTTTTTTTGTTTTTTTACCTCACCACTATCCTTTTTTTTGTAATTTTTTTTTTGAATTTTTTATTTTTACTTTCAAAATTTATGCTACATTGTTTAGCCATCTTTTGCTGCGGTCTGGTATATATATGTATATATATCGTTTTACGAGCTCTCTTTTATTTGGTGAATTTTTTATTAATTTATTCTTACTATTTGCGTTTCTTTAACAGTACTCTAATCGGTCTATAGTATGGTTTTACAATATCTTATTTCCATAGAAAAATGACGACCAAATTTTGACGATCGGTCTATAGTATGATTTTACAATATCTTATTTGCAATCAAAAATCAGGAACAAATTTTGACAAAAAAATTAATTGTTCTTCTCTCTTTTCTTTTATTAAGACAAATTACAAACAAACTTAATAAATTAGTATCATATGATGATTATTTGTATCTTTTATTTTGATCTAGTGTTGAGTGAAGTTTTATTATTGATACACGTTATTTTCGTAAAACATTATATCATTGTTATCGATATAATGGTTCTTAGAAGACATTATAATATTACAATACATATTATCGTACACAATAAACATTATGTCTTCCGGGGCAACGCCCGAGTTATTAATAAAAAGTGTTTATTTAATTTTTGTATTTAAATAATAAAAAATAATAAAATATTTGATGATGAGGTAAAAAAGAGGCCTTAAACTGCGCGCATCAGTCCGGGTTGTCTTTCTCACAAACAACCTAATCAGCATGTCACATCACCGTTACATACATCCTTCTCACAAATAGTTTTTTACTTACAACAATAACATATTCATCCTTCCCACAAACACCCAATTAATATATACATACAATTAATATCCTCCACCTTATCACCCATAACAATATCCATCCCATAAATATCCTCCATGTCACCATTAATCTTCCATAAACAACCTTGATGTGGGTAGTCTTATAGGGAAGGGGTGTTCATGGGGGTGTTCATGGGGGTGTTCTTAGAGAAGAAGTGTTGATATGGCGCTGATATGACAAAGATGATAAAGAGAGAAGGTGTTCGTTATAAACACTGGCTTATGGTTCATTTTGTATTGTCTCTTTCATCTTTCATGTTCTTGACATTTAGTATTTTGTAGGCAAACAATATGTTACACCCAATTTTCATTACATTTTATAGAATACCACACGAGTATTTATTTTTTTAAGGCCTAGTTTATTAAAAAGTATTTAAACTTGTGTTTAAAATCTATTTTGGGTACGTGACTAAAAAAAGTCACTTTTGTGAAAAACAACCTTACCATTTTCAACTATTATGGGACAAAGTGACCTTTGTATTAGGTATCCGGTAACAATAGTGGAAAATGGTAATGAAAATGGTGGAAGTTGAAAATGATACGGTTGTTCCCCACAAAAGAGACTTTTTTCGTTGGGTACACAGAATAGGTTTTGGGGACAAGTTCGGATACTTTCTAAGCAATTAACCATTTCTTAAAATATAAGTTTGTATATCTTATACTTGTTTACAACACCTTTATATCTATGTAAAATGATTCTTTTTTTTTTAAACATACATATAAGTTTGTATATCTTAAAATATAAGTTTGTATATCTTATACAGTTTTTAATAATATTGTGTGCAAGAGTAATTGGGTCAAGAACTTAAAGCTTTTTTTCCTTGGGGTGGAAATGCAAAACTTAATAGAAGTATTAATTACCAAAAGTAAATTATATTTGTACCGAATATATGGAGTATGAACATTTGGCTTTGACAGGGATTCTTATAATCAAAATGATTTGCATTTCCTTCTATAGTTCTATGGGTTACATACATCAATTAACATCGGCGATCTAATGAAAATCCTTGATAGGCAGAGGTGCACACAACCTTGGAATCTAGCAAACATAGCATAGTAGATATACAAACGTTGTGTATTCCAGCAGTAGGCAGCATGTATGGACTGATGGACATATGAATTTCCTTACACAGTAAAATGAAACAAGTGATAACAGAGTGTAACTTGATCAAAAATCAAAGTTGCATAAAACTTTTGACATTACCAAATTGTTGATTGATGTCTTTCTATATCCGTTGTAGTCAGTCTGATTCCTTGTTATTTCAATCACGTTAGTGCCCCTGTTTCTAAATTAACTCTGAATTTTACGCTGCAATTAGATACAAAAAAATTTCATGCATTGTAGAGTTATAAACTGAACCCATGTGGACAAAATTATTCCTAAATTTGGATCATTCTTTTTTTGAATTTCACCTATCCAGGGAAAAAAAAAAGAAGACGAATATCTGATGTATTTAGGCTGTAAGATAAGTAAAAGCAATTAAGAAACTTAGCATTTTATTTTACATTATAAACTTGGGGCAATCAAATAGAAATTACATGGATATGTGAACAATACCTGGTAATGAAAATAATATGCCTATGGGCATTATAAATACCGTGACGTAACCTCATGGCTAAAGTACCACCCAATTTGGGAATGGCTTAAACTTCAGCAGCATTGGTGCGGTTTGAAAACTCTGCGTGCTTTTGTTTGTCAACCCATCAGCAGCTCAATGTAGCCATTAGTGCAGTCAATAATAATGTGTTATTCTGATGATCTCAAAACTTTAATTACCAGAAAGCATTTGCAAAGTCTAGATACTTTTATTTCCAAAAGTAGCATCGGAAACATGTAACCTACGATAAGTATATAAGAACTTTAGTAACTAATTGCTATGTCTATCTATCACCAATGTTTAAGGCTTAGCTTAACAAAAAAAAAAAAAAAAAAATGTAGTTTCACAATAATTCATCAAAAGGAATCTCATAGTTTATTTTAAAACCCATAAAAAGAGCCAACCTTGCATCATCAGCATAAGGATAATGACGAATCTCCGCCTTCCTTAAATTGTTGCACCCTTTGAACACATACAGCAGGCCCGCAACAATTTCATCTCCATTAATTAAACACAGAAAGTCCTCCAATCTTTCTGCATATACATTCCAATATAAAGAAAAACATCATTGGTTACAAGTCCCAAGAGTGTCAACTTCTTAAGGTGCTTGCATGATTGTACTATAGCACTAAAACCGTGATCAAATGCTTGTAGAGTCATGTGATCTGGCATTTTGGCAGTAGAAATGATTACTTTGTTATTAGGGCAGCATTCGTCATTCGATTGCAAAAGAAAGTTAAAGATCTAAGCTTTCGACACCCTCTGGATATCGCAATCAAACCCATTTCTGATACACCAGTAATTTCTGTACCATATGGTATACCTTCAACTCTTCAATGTTTTTACAGCTATTAGGCACAGCTTCAATACCTACATTTCCAATACAACCTCCTACCTGAAACACAAATTAAGTTAAGACCACTACTGCATGTGAGGCCAGCAGTAACCGTCTGATTTCTAGTTGTTTAGAGATCATAATTAGATTGAGCAAAATTCTGCCATTCTACTGCATGAAGTGAGTCGAAAATGAGGACCTTCTTGCCTTCTGGGCATCATTTCTTTTGGTGCACCTTGGTGGTCCGGACACCATTACTGCTTTTTCATTGGAGGATAATGAGTTGTGGCTTCGCCATCTTCTTGGTCTTGTTGTCCAATGTATAGTTGCGGTTTATGTGTTTGTTCAGTCTCTGCCACAAAATCGACTATGGATTCCGACGATGTTGATGTTTATCACAGGAATCGTCAAATACGCTGAGAGAACGAGGTCGCTTTATCTTGCAAGTGTCGATACGTTCACGGATTCAATTCGCACAGAGGCTGACCCAGGCCCAGATTATGCAAAAATAATGGTTGAATACCAATCCAAGAAGGAAGCAAAACTACCCACTAGAATTGCAATGGTTGACGAGCCAGCAGATAGAGCGGCCAAATTAGCCAATAAGGCTAAAAAGGGGAGGTTAACGGAGTTGGAGGTGGTTCATTATGGTCACCAGTTCTTTAATGAATTCAAAGGGCTTCTTGTTGACTCGTATTACAGCCGAGGGGAACGAAATCAGAGTCGATATTTCTTCTTGAATCGGACTGCGAAAGATGCTTTCAAAGTGGTTGAGGTTGAGCTCAATTTTATCTATTATGCTCTCTTTACTAAGTTTCCAGTGGTGTTGGGTAGAACTGGAGCTATTGTCCGGTTTTTCTCTATATCGACGGTTTGTTCAGCAATCGCATTGTTCACGTTCGAAAACAAATCCAACTATACTGCCACTGATGTTAGTATTACGTACGGTTTGCTCTTTGGTGCGTTGGTTCTCGATATGACTGCTGTAATCACGCTTTTGATTTCGGACTGGAGCATCATTTCTCTCCGTGAATCACCTGATACTGAGCTCAGAAAGTCTTTCAAGAGAATCTTCTTAAATAGGATTCTCAGGCTAAAGACAAAAGGCACACCTAAGAACACAAAGCAATATGTCCCAAGCAATGAGCAACAATCTCGTAAAGGGTGGATGAAGAGATTAGTTCAATTACTGTTTCAACGAAGGTGGTCTGAATCTGTTTCAACTTACAATCTTATCAATTACTGTTTGCACCCACATTGGACGAAAGTTATTTGTGAAAAGCTGCACTTTGGTAGTGAGTTTCTTGATCGCTTTGTTCATGTGCAACATGAAGACTTCACCCCAAAGCTCAGAAACTTTATCTTTGCGGAGCTAAAATCAAAATCAGAATTCGCAGATGATTTGGAAACTGTATATCAGATTATTTCAGCACAAGGAGAGTTTGCGGTTGAAGGAGGTTGGAGTAGCTTAGTCAAATATGTTAAAGATGTTGACTATGATAAAAGTCTCATTCTATGGCACATCGCAACCGAGCTATGCTACAACAAAGAACGTTACGATGAGTACACGCTGAAGAAATGCAACATAAACATAGATGATGATCAGCGAGAAATCTCAAAACTCTTATCGGATTACATGTTGTACCTTCTTATAATGCAACCAAGGTTAATGTCAGCAGTAGCAGGCATTGGACAAATACGGTTCCGGGATACTTGTGCTGAGGCCAAAAGGTTTTTCAATGAACGAAATTTTAAAGAACCAAGTACACTTCTTAAAGCTTGTAAAGAGAATTTTAATTTAATGCACGCAAAAGCTTGTAAAGAGATTCTTAAAGTTTCAACAGATGCGGTGCCGGTGACGATAAAGGGTGACCGAAGCAGATCGTTGCTATTTGATAGTTGCATTCTGGCAAAAGAGTTGATGGGCATGGAGGAGAGAAACCCAACCCCTTTGAATAAATGGTTGATTATAAGCAAGGTATGGGTTGATTTGTTGTGTTATGCTGCGAGTCATTCAGGAGCCAATGTTCAAGCAGCGCAAGTGAGCGACGGTGGTGAGCTCATTACTATAGTTTGGTTATTGATGATTCATTTTGGTTTGGGGGACGTGCAATTCCAAATCACAAAGGAACCAAGAGGTAAACTCATTATTGGCAAGTAGTTTATGTTTGGGGGAGCAATTCAGGAACATGTGTTGTGTGACATGTGCATGTTGATACCAATAAGATACCGGAAATCAAGAGGTTCCATTCTATTTTGTTTTTTTTAAATTGAAGAGATAGACACAACAATTGTCTGCTTCATATATATTTATGATCGTGTGCTAGTTGTCTATAAAACTATAACTAAATATTACTGTGTACATATCATATCTTTTTATATATGAAACATTGTATACTAATCCTAGTGTAAGTTAGTTAGGCCTCTTCCTATTCTGAATTCGTCATCCCCTCGTCTTAATTGCCACATCAGTTTTCTCTCTCCAAGACACACCCAAGAACTACCCCATCCCTATCATACCC
>JAOEHQ010047782.1:0-10609 GCA_025447715.1 Asclepias incarnata | reverse complement strand
CACCCAACCATCTCAGTGGGTGGTGTCAACCATTAGGGGTGCTGGTGTTATGGTGGTTTGGACGAGATGGGTGCGTCAACACCGGGTTTTTTTTGGTGGTTTCTTTTTTTCTTTGTTTTTTTGTTTTTTTTTTTTGTGTGTATTGGGATAGTGTGGTGTATAATTCTAGGAGTTGTGGGATCCAATTTTTGGGTTTAATCTTACCAAAGTGGAATGATTGTAGTGTGGTTGTGGTGTAATTCTCATGTAACAGTGGTGTGACCAATACTAATTCTCTAAGTAGCTTTTCGTGAGCAACTCTCACGTTCTCAAGTCTCCGTTCAGGATAGAGGAAATAATGGAGGCGGTGTGGGACTCTCGTGGTGATAAATCGCTAGGCCCAGATGGTTTTTCCTTTGCCTTTCTAATGACATTATGAAGGAGGATGTTGAGTCATTTGTAAGCAATATTTTGAAAACCAGACCGACTGCTGACCCGGTATCCGTATCGGTCGGACAACTCGGGCCGAATTAAAAAACCAGAAAGGTTATAAATATAATAAAAAATAAATAGATAAAATACTAAAAGAATGACACACTTACACACTTAAACTTACTAATTCAAAATATAATAGTAAAAAATAAAATGGACTCCAGCATCATCCAGGATTCCAAGCATTTCAACTTTCATGCCATGCTATACATTTTTGGTGAAAACTGCGAGAACTTTAAAATTATGTGTAACAATCGTCACATGAGTGTTCTATTATTTTATACTTGATGGCTTTAGACGTATATAGATCGACTAAAGTACATACTAATGATGTATTTTTATGAGAAATACGAGTTCTAAATTTCTATTGACTGTTCAACTTATCAGACGTCACGTGTGATTCAGTACGACTGAGCAGAGTGCGAAAGGTCCTAATGGTATGATAGAAATGCCAAATAGTAAAGTTCATAAATCAATATTTAAAATATTACTTTTAATAAGAATAGGTTTATTATACTAAAGAGTTTATAATAATTTTACATTTCTTGGTCAAGACTTTTATAGGTGAGTAAAGAGGTATTTTTATAAACACTAACTATGTGACAATAAAAGGAGCCAACTAAACTCTCATTCACACACAACACACATTTCACACACACTCTTATCTTCCTTTTCCCTCTAGAAACTCACAAGGCACCATCCACACACACACACACACACACACACACACACACACACACTTTTCTTTATAAATCTAAGATCTACACATGCTATAATCAAACTCGCAAGTTAAACGGTTATGTTTCTCGATTTAATAGGAAAATCGTAAGTATTTTACCTATAAATCTCGTTTTTGTGGGAAACCAAAGTTATATTATTATCACTGTCACACTACGACTAGGTGGAAACACAGGATGTAACGATGAGCACACACGCGCATGGATATTACAATAAAGTGACTAAATGAATTCCAATAACATAAACTTGAATAACTAAATAGTATGAGAACACAGTGATAGTACGATTCAAATAACATAAGTCTAATACCATAGTTGAATAAAGCATAAGATAAGTTCCCACACAGGGAAAACGCAAAGACATAATGCCTGAGTCTAACATAAGAATGCATGAATAAAGATAAAAGCATTATCGAATCCTAAAGCCCAAAGTACTTTGCTATAAGTCCCATGCTACCATCCTGGCCACGATTTGTTTGATTGACTTGATTACCTGGAAGGAATACTTAAAAGAGTCAACACAAAGGTTCATGAGTTCGTAGATTTGCATGAATAAGCTTTGCGTCGTTTGAAAGCATGAATAAATGAATACATATTATGATTTGGCTATAGATATACTCAAGATACAATAGAATAACTTAGCTTGATTGAATCTCAAATATGTAGTGCAAACCGCACTATCGATTGACTAACATGTTGCACTTACGATCGACTTGGCTAGATAGATTGACTACCCCTTGATAAGCACAAAGAACTACCAAGTAACACATAGTGAATGAATGCATAAAGTATCATACAGTAATCTAATAGCCATAGAATAAAAATTCAAAATAGCTACCACCCTAAGAAAACCTTTAGTATTCCTTTCATCCCAAAAAAGTAGGAAAAAGAGGCTACGGAGACTCACCTGAAGTCCAACACACAAGTAAGTTACACAAGAAATCTGATATAAAAGAAACCGGTACGTCTAATCTGTTCAAAGAATGAATGATAGGTATTGCATCTACGATCGATTTGAGAAAACGTGCAAATGTTGACTTTGTTTGAACAAAAGTTTACAAGTTTTACTTGACCGAAATTTGCTAGTTTTGACTAAAGTTAACCAAGTTTGACTTTTGTGAGGTCTCATGAGGATATTGAGGTAGTATGACATAAGCGAGGTCTAATGTGTATGCGAGGTCGCATGAGAAATAAGAGGTCGGAGAGGTCTCTTGGCATATGTGAGGTTGCATATGGAGCTAGGTTGCGTGAAGAGTCGTTCTTCCCAAAAAAAAGTTTCTAGAAAACCCTAATCGTACCTTTCGATCTGTACTTTAAAAAAAAAAAAGTGTTTTTAACATCAGATTGTACTTTTAGACTCCCCATTAATGTGGAAAAAATAATATTAAAGTTGCAAACCCGAACACGGGCTAAATCTCAAAAACCCATTTGAATAAAGCTGATAAAAAGTTTATAAAAATCCTTAAATCTAAAGATTTTTTAATGCGTTTCAACCAAACTTTGACATAAGTGGTAGTATGCCCTAATAAACATTTTGGACGTAAAAAGTCTAGAACTTGACGTATGTAGTGTGTGTAATAAGCTAAAAACCGAAAATATTAAAAAGAAGAGTAAAAGAGGGTTTTGAATTTTTTACCACAAATCTGTAAAAATAGGATATTTGGATGATGTTATAGTGCTAAAAACACTATTTTTGCTGTATGATATTGCTAAATAAAGAGTGAAAATTGATTGTTGGTGTGAAAAGGTTCCCACCCATTTACCTTTTCACACCAACAATCGATTTTCACTCGATTGTTGGTGTATGTGTATATGCGTCATATATATAGAGAGAAAAAGGGGACGAGCTGAGTTTGCTTGAATATGAAGCTAGGAGAGTGTGTGTGTGTGAGTATGACAGTGGTGAGAGAGTGTGTAGGATTATAGAGTATTTATAGGGGAATGCGTAGGGTTCCTATGGTTCCTATGCTTAGTCGAGATGACTGTATGCAAATCATCGAACGACGTTTACGTGTGTGTTATAGAACTATGGCTCTTGAGTGGAGGACGATCTTAGAGCTTAAAAGTGAAATTGCACTTAATGATGCTATTGATCCTGTGATCAGTGAATGAATGATATGAAGTTTAATCTCGTGCGTAAACTTACTATTGAAGATAGTAAAGACTCGAGAAAATGTTAGGAACAAAGAAGAAGGTGCCAGTGACGAGCAAGATCATGATGTCAACTACAACAATGAGAGTGAATATGTTAGTGATAGGGATCATGAAGGTATTATGTCAAGTGAAACGACGCCGCACAGCTTGTAGAATTTACTGATGAATACTTCTGTTTGGAAGTTGTTCGAAATATGCTTTTTATAAGCAGGAAATGGACTGATTAAAGGCTGTGTTAAGAAGGTGGTTCGGGTAATCTTTTCAAATGACGAGATTTTGATAGTACATTTAGATAAACTGAGTTCGTTAAAAAGTTAAAGTCAGTGGTCTCCATGAAGATCCGCGAATACTTAAAGAAAGAGTGTCTTGCGTTCATACCACGCATTATTGATGTGAGAGACAAAGAAAAGTGCGTACATAATGTTTCGATGATTGAAGATTTCTCCGACGTTCTCTCTGACAAATTTTCTGAATTGGATTTCCCAGTTTGGTAAAAATATTTGTAGCATCCATCCCGTGCGTTCTATTGATGTACTGTTGGATTATGTGTAGGTGTAAGGGTAATGTATTCTCAATAGACATTTGATGTGATGGGGTAGCCGTTGGTACACTATATAGTATAAGCATCAAATGTGTAATGAGGATTGATTATTCTGAACGTATGCACATGAGTTGTGCTGGTTCTTAGTACTTGTTCTTGTGGACTTGTTACGTACTTGACGATCTTATAGATGGATTGTTCTGATCGTTCTTATTGATTGTTCAGATCGTTCTTATTGATTGACCGATCGTTCTTATTGATTGACTGATCGTTCTTATTGATTGACTGATCGTTCTTATTGATTGGTTGAACGTTCTTATTGGTTGATTGATCGTTCTTATGGTCGATTGTTCTTATTGTACATTATGACAACGTACGTTGTCTTAGTTCTTTTTCTGATCATATCAATTATCTCGCAGTGTACTGAGAGTAGAGGGTCAGATCTATAGTATTGTTCAAATCTTACTTAAGGTTATCATAGAATAGATCTAATCGTGTAATTAAAGAACTATATAGTCTTGTACCATGTGATGAAAGCGCTATTGGATCAGCTCTGAAAACTTTTGTGCAAAGGTTTCATTTGATCGAGTTCGTTTTTCTTAGTTCTCCAATCCTTTTGTCAAGAAAGACATTTTAATGTGAATGTTCTTTGACTACAGCGAGTTTAGCGACTTTTTGATAAATAACCCTTATGTGCTACTCATATTTAAGATTCGTTCGATTAGTTCACTGTGAGTCACGTTTTTCCAAGATTTACGTATGTTCGAAGTTCAGAGTTCATAAGATATTTTAACGATCGTCTTTCGAGCACGTTATGGGAATTTTGAGTTATTCGTACTGCCAATTGGACAAGTCAACATTCCGAAAATATTCTTGAATTTGGAAGAGCTAAATGTGTCATCCTTACAGAGACAAGTTTGTTATCGTCTCCACTGATGAAGTTGTGAAACACTTTTGGGGTGAAAGAAATCGCGAACACTATTGTGTGTGAGATTGTACGCCAAGTTCTCTAAGGTGCAAATTTTTGAATAGTCAAGTACGGGTTCTCGATCAGGTTATTGTTGAGAGAGACGTTCATATAGATCCGATAAAAATTTAAGACAATTAAAAGGTGGAAAACACTATGGATACCAATGGAAGTTCGTAACATTTTGGATTGGTCGACTACTGCAAGGCATTCTTTTATTTCTTGGATGAGAAAAATTGATCACACAGACTTGAAGAGTTGTGTGATTCAAGAATCGGAGGAAGCCTTAAGTCCCGAAAACATAAAGAAAGAAGTAACGTGTTCTGTTGAGCAAAAGTTCAAGATTGATGACAATGGGTTCAGATACTTCAAACGACATGTGTGGATCCCCAAAGCGAATGATCTGAGAGAGCTTATCATGAAGGAGACTCACAATTCTAGATATTTAATTTATCGAGATGTACAAAAATTTGAAGGCAGACTATTGGTGGCCAGGTATGAAGCGAGTCATTGCTAAGTATGATAGTAAGTGCTTGACCTGCTCTATGGTCAAGATCAAACATCAGAGACCATCTAGTTTGTTGAAGCAGCCAGAAATCCCAGAATGGGAGTGGGAGGACATAATAATGGACTTCGTGATGAAGTTGCGACATACGAAAAAGGGTCATAATTCCATTTGGGTAATAGTTGATCGTTTGACTAAGTCTACTCATTTTCTTCCTGCTCGAGAAGATTATAATATGGAATAATTCGTGAAATTGTACGTTGATGAGATGGTCATGAAACATGGGAGATATGCTCCGAGCGTGTGTGTTAGAATTCAATGACAGTTGGGACGTTCATATGTCTTTGATAGAGTTCTCGAACAACCATAGTTACCACCCAAATATATAGTGTGCACTATTTGAAGTTATGTATGGTCGTGAACGAAAATCATCTTGTGTCGGTTAAAATTGGGTGACAAAGTACTTTTGAAAGTGTTGTCGTGGAAGGGCACTGTATGTTTTGGCAAGAAAGGAAAATTAGGTCCTCGATACATTGGACCAGATAAGATCGTGTAACATGTGAGTTTAGTCGCGAACAAGTTAGAATTACCGCCAGAGCTTGGTAATGTTCATGATACATTTCATGTTTCAATTCTGAAAAAGTGTTTGGCATATATGCCAATGGTCGTTCCTTCTATTGATGTTCAAATAGATGATAAACTCGGGATTATTATGGAACCGATTGAGTTTTGGTTAGAGATGTTAAACAGTTGTGACGGAGTAAAATACCGTTGGAGGTCAAATCATGGTCATGAGTTCACTTGGGAACGTGAGAACTATATTAAAGAAAAGTATCCTCAGTGACGAGAATCTTAATTTCGAGGACGAAGTTCTCTCAAGTGGGGGATAATGTGACAACCGTCACGAGTCTTGTGTTTACTTTCATTCGAACATTCATTATTTGGTCTTAGGTCGTGAACTTTTGATTAAGAGAGAGATTTGTTCTATTGATTGGTCGTGTTCTCGAGTTTTCGTTCAACGTAAACTTTAGTTTGGACTTTGAATGTTTAACGAATGGTCTAAAGTAACTAACGAAATGCCAATGAACCATTAATTTTATTACATCTTTAGTCCTAAAATGGTGGAAATGTGCATATACTGTTTAAATGATTTAATAATAAAATTTTATGTCCTGGTGCTAAACACTTATCCTTGCAAGTGTAATGCCACCCATTTATGGTGTTGAGTCACCATTTCATTAACGGAGATTATGTAGGAATATTAATTCATTTGTGTAAATTACATAACTAAAGGACTAGCAAAAATCATCTTCAACATCTTCTTTATTTACGTTCGCAAGATTGCACGGAACAAACAAATTTTCAGCCATTTTCTAACTATCACAATATAAACTTGGATTAATTTAGCTTCATTTGATTTAAAGGAATATCAAAATTTTGCAAGTCTTCTGCCTTTTTCCTTAATCTCGTGAAAATCATGGGGCAAGGAACAAGTTCATTTTTCTTCTAAAATCTATCATTTGAGGTGTTCATGACTTATGATCTATTGGTACTAGTATTATGTTCGTAATTGTTCTTCATCAATGCTTGTACTTAGTAGCTCAGTTTGTGTTCTGATTGTACTTAGTTATGCTTAGGTTGTACTGTCGTCTGACAGGTAAGTTCATTACCACTTTTCTGTTTTGACTGATTTGTGCGGGGCTGGAAAGCCTAAAGCTGTTTTGATCTAATATGTGCTATTTTGGAACGTATAAACTATTTGAACAGACGTGGTCTTTTGAACTGATATGGTCTTTTGAACAGACATGGTCTTTTGAACTGATATGATATGGTCTTTTGAACTGATGGATACTTTTAATGTAGTTATGTGGTTCATTTAGGCCTTGTATGGGCAGGGGTTAAATGAATGCACATAATGTACTTTTGTTAATGAACTGTTATGAAATATTGTTATTGCTTATTGTACATGTATGTTATCGCAAGTTCTTTTCCCTACTATTAATTCAATCCTACAGACGTGATTGGATTATTGTCTTTTCTTTACTGTTAATTCAATCCCACAGACGTTATTGGATTAATGATTTTCTTTATTATTAACTCAATCCCACAGATGTGATTGGATTATTGTTTTTCCCTACTATTAATTCAATCCCATAGACATGATTGGACCGAAGGTAACTATGGATAGCACTATTTAGGGTAGGTCATCCCTCACTCGGACCACTTGGTCGTTCTGAGTGCATATGCTTTAGTTCGGGTCATAAGGTTTAGTAGTGGAAACTCAGTATAAGCAATAAGATTTTGTGAACTTCGATCTTTGGTCTTTAATGAACTTTGAACTCACCAACTACTTTTGTAGTTGACCCTTGAACTCTCATGCTTTTCAGGTCCAGTTAATCAGAGCGTGTTCTCTAAAGGTTTTAGTTGTTCGTTTTGTTGTCTTGGATCATCTTTCTGGATCGTCTTTCGTGCAAGTTCAACCTTAGTGTTCATGGTCAAGTGTTCTGTACTTTAGTATGATGTAGTTCTCTTCCGGTCTTCAATACCATTCCTTTTGGTCTATTTTGTACAAATGTTTTGTTCAGATGTTTTTGTAAAGGGTAAATCCCTGTGACAATGTGTGTTGGTTCACGTAATCTAATGTTATGTTTTGTGTTGTGATCTATATCTTGTGCAATGTACTATGTTTGTTGTGCGTCTTACGTTCCGCTTTAGCGGGGTGTTACAATACGACCTCGCAATCCTCGTCGACATCGCATCACTTCTGGCATCGCTTTCAACTCGACCTCGCATATCGCCTTGAGGTCGCACGACCTTCTTGGCATCGCGTCACCCAACTCCTTCCTAGAACTTTCCTATTTTCCCCAATTTCATCCCTCCTATAAATACCCCAACCCCTCTTTCTCTTTCATTTCACCAACTTCTTCTCCATGATAAAAACACTCACAAACACCCTTTTCCTCTCAAAACCCATTTCGCATATATCATCACCATAAACACCAAATTTTTGTTTAAATCCAACCTTATTTTACCTAGATTTAGTTTCCGAAACAGTGGTTTTAGCTTTCTATCGTCACCACAAACACCTATGTTTTAGATTTAGGTATAGAATCAAAAACCCTCTTTATGCTCTTTTATACACTTTTACGGATTTTTTTTTAATACACACACTACACACGTTAAGCCTTTAACTTTTTACGTCCAAAAGCTTTAAAAACATACGTTACAACAGCCCACAAAATTTCATTCGATTTCGTTAGCAAAATCTAAGGTTTTCATAGAAATTTGTAGTTTTTAACAAACTTTGTTCAAATGGGTTTTCGAGATTTAGCCCGTATTCGAGTTTGCAACCTTAATATTATTTTACCACACTAATAGGGAGTCTAAAAGTAAAATCTGATGATAAAAACAACTTATGGATCGAAAGTTACGAGTAGGGGTTTTCTAGGAAACTTTTTGGACAAAAACAGCTCTTCGTGCGACCTCGCTCTAGATGCGACCTTGCATTTCATTTGAGACTTCGCTTCATATGCAACCTCGCATTTCATTTGAGACCTTGCTATTAATAATAATATGATTGGTTAGTGTATTAATACTAGTTAGGATGATGTGATCGTGTAGTTGTTTAATTCTTATTTATTATGTCTTTGTTAAAGAGTTTTTATGTTTAATCGTAGATCCAGACTTGTCTAGATCTTAGATATTATTGTTGATCCTATATCAATTATTTGATAATTTATTTGAGGTTAATCGGTATATTATTAATCTTTAGGATTATTGGATAATTAGATCTAGATGATTATGCTTATAACAAGTCGTTCTGAGAGTTTGGTGAATTTAGCAAGAATCCTTACTACTCTTAATAGCTAATTAAATGCGTGACTTATTCAGAATCCCAGTTAACTATAATTTAAGATTAAATCATAAAAACAGGTTTATTGTCTAATGCTTGATTAGGTGAAATTAGCAGGAATTAAAGGGTTGCTTGACTTAGTCGGAATCCTGACCATATAGATACGGGTGAATCTAGTGAGAATCCCGGTCGTGAGTAGTCGTTCAACAATTACATATAAATAGTTAATTATCCTGACTGCATGTGATCTGATCCCAAACAAGTATATTCGTTATCATTGTTATCTTCAATTCAATTAATTAATCTCTAGGCAAAACTCTTGTAGACCAACGGTTGAGGCCTAATTAGTTAATCTGCTAAATTAGTAGTTAATTAATATAAATCGTGACAACCCTCAACTTCTTATAACTATAATAATCTATTTACTAGTTTAGTCTGCATCCCTACGAATGATCCCGGTCTTACCAACTTGCTATACTACATACAAACAGGTCCACTGCCCGTGAGTGTATGTTGTAGTATAGGTATTTCCTTGTAATTATAAATTTAAAACTAGATCATTTTCACCACGCTTATAGCACCCATCAAGTATTAACTTGAACTCCACAACCCCTCGCTGATGCAGGTCGCTGGTGAGTTCGCAGGGTATAAGGGAAAGGGAAAACTTTAAAGAAGACAATTAAGTCCTAAAATCTATTCTCTTTCCCCTATTCTATACGGATCTTTGTATAAGGAACGTCTCTATTTATAGGCAACTCTTCTCATTGAACCATGAGTGGAATCCACATGTCAATCAATGAATGAAGAACAGTCTTGTGCATTTAATGTTTGATGGGAAGCCGACAAGAGCATATAAAGCTTGATGGTACCCTTCCATCAAGTGTGATTGCGGCCGTAAAGAGCATGTCAAATCATACGCAGATGCTTGAGTGCTTTCTTGTACTTCCAGTTTTCCGCCCATTTCTTGACGTAGGCATAGAGGGGTCGTCGAGTGATTTGTCTACACTTGCTAACCAGAGACTTAAAATATCTTGTTCTTGATTTTGTAACGTGAGCGCTGAGACAACATCAGTGTGGCACGATGTATCTTCTCGAAATCCTTTGGACCTCTCGAATCTATCTTTTTTGAATTTGAAGAACAATACCGAGTACTCGCTGAGCTACATACAGCGAACACTACTTATAATTACATTGTCAGGAGGGATTTTGATCCCAACAATAACTATTGGAATCAACAAGAATAAAACAAAATCTTTATTTGGCTGGTGGTAGTGAAAACTGATACCAAACTTAATATTCAGAAGTGGAAATCTAAATCTAACCATTGAAACATACTGCTATAAACAACTTCTTGACATATAAAACAAAAACAAGTTTCCAT
>JAOEHQ010047781.1:0-10612 GCA_025447715.1 Asclepias incarnata | reverse complement strand
AAATCATGCCCTAAGTAAATATCTTAAGATGACCAAATAAATATTTAGGACAGGCCACGAAAAAAAAAAAAAAAACAACAACGTTAGGTCGCTACAATTAAAAATAATTTAAGGTTTCCAAAATTTAAAAAATAATAAATGTGGAAAACAATATTAAAAAAAAAAATGTTTTCTAATTTTCCATTGAAAAACGGAAAACAGTGTTTTTTGATTTTTTGGAATTTTTTTTAGGAAAACTATGATTTGATTACGTTTTTTGGTTTCCATGTTTTCTCCGAAACAAAAATAAAAAACAAGAGTGTTTTCCCCAACTAAAAACGCCCTAAAGTTCTTTTGACTAGTCAAATGTGATAATCTCTTTTTTTTTTTTTTATCTGTATTATAAATTACCCATTCTTCATATTACTCGTACGACTCATTCATTTTACGAACTCTGTTAACCATGAATTGTCCAAAGACCAAGTAATATCAAACCTGGTCTTGGTTTTGACTCAGCCTACTTTAATATTGTATTCATAACGCTTTTGTAAAATATAAGTTTTTGCAACGAATTTCTAAAGAAATGAATTTTCGGAATAGATCTAACATCTATACTCTTTTATAATTTAAATCACAATACTTCAAAAGTTTTTAAAATTAATATAATAATCATTCCTTAATTTATCATGCCACTCTTCTTTAAAACACCGATAACTATTAAATCTAACCATTCATCTTTCAAACACTTCTCACTTTAAACCACAACTATTTATTTTACTCAGCTATTAATACTTTCAACCTTACAATTCATTGCACACAAGCATTAATAATTTTACCAATACATATAAAACGAGTCGTGAAATGAAACGAGTCACAACCACCACTAGTTGTTGCCTTACATGAAGTTTTAAACCCCGCTGTATTATAGGGCTACATGCTAGTTTTCCTAAAACATGTATGAAATGGATGAGTATTTTTTTGAAGATAACTAATAAAAAAAATTAGAAAGAATGGACTTTTGCTAGTGCGCACACACAACTTGCAAAACTATGGCGTTGATGAATAACAAGAATATGTTAGAAAAAAGAAACTATCTGTCCATTAAGATAGTCGTCAAACCTGTAATTTTGTTTCATCCTTTGAGATAACAATAATGTCCAATGGCTTAATATATAAAGATAAATTGATGTTATCTGGGTGAATTGCATTTTAAAAGTTTGAAGATCATGATTGGACACTTTTTACAAGTTTATTGACTTCCATTATATAGAAGATGTTGCGCGAAATGGTATATCAAAAGCAACTGTTGTCGAATCTTTTAACATTGATCATTAATAATGATCAAAATCTTATCATTTCTCATTTTACTCTAAGGGTGAGGGTAGTCGTTAGTTCGTTACCAATTAGTCAAAAATTGGTATGGGTACAACCAATGAAAAGTTGTCATGTGGCCTTGCCAAATCCATGCCAAACTATACCAAATTAAAGGGTGGAGTAAATTTTGGCACCAAAAAGAAGGGGTGGCACATTGCTTTAACACTTGTACAATACAAGTCAAAAAAGCAAGGTGTAGTGATACCGATTCTCTCTCCATCGACATCACCACACCGATTTGGGATGTTTTGTGCCGATACCGATACATGCCGCAACAAAAGGAATGGGGATGCCACAATACCGATCGTCGGTACCGTGGCTTTACAAATAGAATACCCCTCTCCCTGGTCTTCTACAAAACAAGGTAGTAATTCTTGTAATTAAACTTCATTTAATCATATCAACTATTTATATAATAATGAAAAATGGATAAATAAACCTCACTCGGTCTTGACATGTTGCTTATTTATCACCCGGAAATACAAAAAATCATTAACTTGCAACTGAATGTTTGCTACATTATTAAACAATTTTGTAATATCATACGAACAAACATATCCAAGTCTTCATTCCACAAACAACACAATGAAAATCCAGGCTCATACGCAACATTTGCAAGAGATTTTAATCTCGTAGCTAGGCTAAGATGTACTGAATGAATTAAATAAATGTATGAGTTAAGCCGTAATATCTATCTTATGTACAAGTATCGTAGGCACAAGTACAACATCACGCAAATGCTTCATCTCAGTCACTTTCATAGTCTTCATCATCTCCAAATGTGAATACGGATGCATCAGCAGCCATTGCCTTAAAATCACTTGCTGCCCCAAAAGAGTTAGGGTCACCAAGGCCTGGTTTTACAGCATCTGTTGTCAAGCCCTGTTTGGGCTCATTAGAAGTATCAGCCTGTTTGGACCCTGAGTTTTCTAGAGAAAGATTTTGGGTTTCATTTGACAAACTTTCAGTTTTACCAGATTTGGTATCGGTTCCAGTTGACTCGTTATCAGAGAACACCTCATCATCTTTTTCATTAGTTCCAGAATCTTTAGGCAAGGCTGACACAGCCTCAGAGGGGGAAGCTGGGGTAGGATTTGTGGTTGTACTCTCAGCTAGTTTGGTGGTACTTTCAGTTTGTGGTTTTGCTTGAGCAATGGTGTCATAGTCCACAATCACAACCTCCACTTGAAATCCGGGGGATGGTAGTTTCCTCTGCAGATAACAGATCAAAACTTTGATGCAACTAGCGATAATAAATGAATAATAGTGTATTTCTATACATTAATTAGAGGTTGCAAGATAGGTTGGCCAGATAACTAGACAAAACGGGTAATATGGGTCAGGTGAAGTGGACCCCCCAAAAATTTGTCTGAATTTATTTATTTTTATATGTAATTAGTGTGTCAATAATACATAAAAATTATATCCTTTCAATAATAATCTATTATTTTAATAAAATGATCTAGGAGGTTTTATGCTTTGAAGATCAACCTAGAGTGCTTTCAAGTTTCGACCCATTTGACCCGTCTTCTTATAAAGATAAGTTTTTTCTACCATACATTTATAGCCATTTGAGAACAAAACATAACCCAAATCGACCCATTTATACATAAACGGGTCAAAAGTGACACCTCTAATATACACCCAAAATGCAACAATAATTACACATGCGGCTTTTAGATCAGAAGAAATGTTTCATGATTTACCATTTTACCATCTATGTATCTAACAAAGCATAGACATAGCATATAGGACATACTAGCCATAAGTTTAACTATTACTAGAGATAATTTCTTTACTAGAACAATTTGAAAGAAAAAGATATTTGGGAAATATTTCAGTCTCTTATTGCATGATTGGTTATTGGGTACCTTGTCAAACCCGTCAAGATCACTGGTGGTCAGTATTGTCCTGTTCTCGATCATAGTTGTGTTCAGCCAACTTCAAAAGAAAAAATAAATAAATAATGAAAATAAGTTGAACGGTCCTAAAATGATTTATTAGTTATAAGAGCATGAAATAACATGCAACTGTCGAACTTGGCATACCAGTAGAAGTCTCCTTGACGGTCATGAAAGTGGATCTTAAAATTTCCAGATAATTCTGTCAAACCAGGCTCCCCAGGCAGAGCAAAGACCATTATACCCTTTCTGGGTGCAGCAAACCAATAATCTTCAGGCTGCATAATAGAATAAAATCAGAAAACCTGTACTAATGAGCATCCTGTTTATTGTCAATGTACTTGTATAGTTATATGGTTGATCTTTTAGTTGATAACATTTAATCTCGAAAGATATAACTAACAAGATTAAATTTGAAACTTCCACAAAATATTTATTGAAACATCAAATACTGTATAACATTTATTGGACATCTAGCACAGCTCAAGAGTATGGAAAAACAATTTCAGATTACTTGAACATATAAGAGAAGTAACTGGTAGTTGCTGCAATTTTAATTAGCAAATCCTCAAAAAGCATCCTTTTTCAAATTCATACTATAACTCGAGCAAATAATAGTGAATGAGAAGTTCGGAGGTTACAAACTAGTTGCTTCCATGAATTGTTGAAAAAGAGGCGTACCGAAAGGTCCTTGGTTCTAGGGTGCTTTTTGGTGGAAAAAAGAACACCTGCATAAAAAGAAAGATCATTGCCATGACTATGAGCCTATGAAACAAAACGCTGTTAAAAAGACTCGATAATATTCAGTTTGGTAAATCAGAAAGGAATAGTGATACTTATTTAGACATTTTGAAGTGTGTCAAATTGTTAAATGGAATATTCTAGATATAGTTTAGTTATACAGTAAGACTTCTTAATGTATCAGGATTAGTTGTATCCGTTTTCTTAGTCTAGGTTTTGTCTATGAATTGACGCATTAAACTCACAATAGATGAGCAAGTGAAATTATCCCTGATTTGATTTTACCATAATACATAATGAGTTTGCAACTACTTCAGAATAATCGCCACTATATGAGTCAAAAGATAGATAGCAAAAGAATCTAACCAGGGTATACCATTTTAACCAAAAAAAACATAGATAGCAAAAGTGAAAAGGAAGAGTCAAATATGAAGTTTAAGAAGTAGAAAACTAAAGGAAGCTTAGTGTACCATTATCATCTGAGACTGTAATAGACGGTCTGATCCAATAAGGGCACCTATGAAGGCGAATCCCCCGAAACATACACCTACAAACAGTAAGATAGTATAATTATACAACTCAGAAACGATTAACCTCAACATACGGATAGGTGTGGTAATTCACCTATACATAAAAGAAAAAGACAAAATTTTGATTCTTTCATATATGATCTTTAAAAACATTTATAATATTTTAAATTCAACATTAAAGATTCTGTTTGGGGGGTGTTGAGGTTTTAAAATGAGCCAATATTCATACCTGCGCCCAGGCGGATCTTCTCCATTAAAGTGTGTCAGAACACGTTCAAAATATTTAACATACCTCTATATATAATAAATAAAAAACAGAGTGTCAGGTAAATTTCAGAAAGGAGGTCAAAGAAAACTGGAGAAAACTAACTACTTTGTTCTATCGATTACAGGTCAGAATAGGTGAATATAAAAACATAATCTCAAAACTTGTATAGTTCCTAATGTAAGGTCATCTTAAACTAGTAATTCAAATAAAATAAAACCTAATAATCATATGTAGAAAATAAGATAATAGTAGTGAACTTTACTAATTTGGTAAAGAAGATAACTGCTAACTCTATAAATTAGCGTAATTACGTATGCATTTTCAGAAGATTATGCACAATTCCTAAAAAAAAACTTACAATTTGACTCGGAAGAACAAGCCCCTTCCCATCAACGCATCTTTTTTGGTTGTAATAGTCCATAGATTCCTCGGCTGTAGGGAAAAACTGCAGCAATATATAACAATTTAGTTTCAGTTATACCTAAAAGGTCAAAATAACTAAAGGGACACCTGATGATACCTTGAGATATAAAAGCAGACTTGTGATCATTAAGCCGGTCCTTGCCATTCCCGCCTTACAGTGAACAACCACAACATTTTCAATGTCCTCTTTTAACCATGAGTAGGCACTATGGCAAAATGATATGATGAGTTGAATGGGAGGACAATTGTGATCATCGAATGGGAAACTAGCAACCTGAGGATAGCAAGAAAAACTATGTGAATGGCAACAGATAGTCAAACCAATTGTTTTTGTACAAAGGTATGATTTTATCAACAAAATCGTATATACATAAATGAAGGTTAAGCTGTATAAATTACCTTTCCTTCAAAGAGTGACACATCATAGAGCCTCTCAGAGCATAGATTGTAGACCTTGTACTTGTCCTGATATCGGAAACAACAAAGGTGACCCAACTAATGTCACAAAGCACGAACAGAGATTTTGCACAGTAAAGACAATTAAAGTGGTGTCCAAACTGAAAAAAAGGGGATTTTGCCAAATGCTAAAACATAAACCGAGTTGGATGTCAAAAATCGCTACCAAAACCAGATCAAGCCAATCAAATATCTAGGTATAAATTATATTTGAGCTGTACGTTCTTAATAAAATCAATCGTTAGTAGTTATGGTTGAAGGTGGAGGGGTATCGTTTCACCTATTCATGATCTATATAGACCAAATGTATCATATACTTATTAATACTTAATAGTCAAGAGCAGTTTTGTCAAGTTTGTAACCATTTGGCCAGGAAGGGACTTTTTGTCAGAACTGGGGAAATTTTCACCAATAAGGCAATAAGTGAATTTTCTAACACTTAGTGCTATGGGAGAACTGCATGTCTAATAAAATGTATCCCTTCTTTTTATATAAGAAACCTGGTTTTAGTACCTTGACTACAATAAAATATGGTGCAGTTGACAATGTAGGCCTAAAAAATACAGCTTGGTTCGGAAATAGAACTAAATTACCACATTATGCAATAAACTAATGATTATCCCTCTAATTTAACACTAAAGTAAACAACAGCCTAATCATCTAGGCATCAGAAAATAATATCGGATTGACATAAACTTCGGGATATACATATATAACTGTGGCATTATAAAATCACATAAGATTCACACATAAGAAAAACATTGCTACCTTGTGATTGGTTTCAAAGAACTTGATTACTTCCTCCATATGGTTACGGTAAAATCCCTACAAGGAACACATTATCATAGAGTTTTACTAGAGTATTTCGCTAAAAGAGTATAAGCAACTATAACAATGAAGTAATGTCATAGTTCAGAAAGATAATGACAGATGCCATAAGTTCACCTCAACATATCCAAAGAAACCTGAGCTCATATCACCAGCAGGGAATCCCATTGCAATTATATTCTCGGTAATGTATGTCATATCTAAATCAAATCCTCCTTCCTGGAACCAAATATGACATGAGCATATCAAATCCTTTTCCGATGAGAGGATACCATACTAAGTTATTAATATGATGTACACATCAGCAGAACTAGTAAGATAGCAGTTAGTAAATTTGGTACATGTATTTTGATCATTTCAGTTACAAGAATTAGAAACCAAATGACAAACATATACTTAGGAATTTGACTCATTTTATGCTGCCAAGAATGAAATTAGCACATCATAATCAGCACGAAGAGCTCCTCAAGTAAGTCATTGTGGTTGCCATTGTTGCTACAACAATGATGCCAGATATCATTTTAGAAAGCTTTGATCAGGATTGTACTTGGATTCATCTATGATCCACGTTAAAAAAAAATTGGAAACCGTTTTGTTCGGTTTAGGGGTTGTATTGCAAACCCTATTTGACCTCCACTCTTACAAGTACTAATGCATAATGCATGATAGAATATCCATAAACCACCACAAAATATTACGAGCATCAACCAATGATATATATCATAAATAAGTTCTCAAAGCATAAAAAATGAGACAAGAAAAAAGAGGCTGAAGGACACTTTATGACGAAAGCAATCCAATAGTACCACGAACTCACAAATATGATATGACAGGCAAAATACCTGATATCTTCGTTTGTTTTGTGATACAGCATGACGAGCCTTTACTTGCACAGCCTTCACTGCACTTTTAGATGTGTCAACAAATCCTTTTGTGAGAGTCCCAATGAAACCAGCTTGTGGCTCTTTTGAAGCTTCATCAGGATTATCAATTTGTTCAGAAGCTTTTGGAGATAACCGTAACCCAAGCCCACTAGTCAGACGTGTAAAGGATGATTTTCCAGTGTTTTCAGATGAAGACTCGGCTTGTGTGCCTCCCAAAGGTTGAAGAAATTTAAAACTTTTGGCCCATGTGCTTAGGCTAGAAGCAGAGAACTTTGATGATGTATCTTGTGCAACATTATCATGTCCAGTATCCACAGTGTTAGAAGCTTCTAGATCCAAATCTTTAACAGGAGGTGAAGCCTTGGCAGATTCCACATCCATATTGCCCTTCCGGCCCTATTTAAAGCAACCAAGATTATAAGCACCCATTTAACACAACCAACAACATAAGTACCTCTATAAATTAATGTATTAAACAAGATACTCATGGTAAATAATCATCCATTATTTAACAAGCTACACAAGTCACTATAATATAATAAAATTTTGCAAGAGAATAACGACAATATGTTATAACCATAACTACCAAGGGACTTAAAATTTTCAAATTATTATCAGACATAACTTGAATGCCAAAGTTTGGGCCACTAACAGAGCAAGTCAATTCTGACACTTCACAGATTTCAAGCACTCTTTTACATTAACTAAATCCATCAGGGAGGACAACCGGGTGCACTTCAAATCAGTTTGTTATCACACAAGAAGGGTCACTCTTGGCTAAAAGTATGGCATTTTCCCGTAACATTTTATCGTCCTTTATGAATATTGTCTCAGACAACCATCATCCTCACAATTCGTCCAAAAGTTGTATATACTCGTCAACAGCCATGTAATTCTTTTACAAACACAACCAACAATCATTCATGTAAACCTAGGTAAAGTTCCACCAATACAGATCAGGGACAAACAGAGAACATTGGGAAAATAATAACAGATAACTGGCCCATTATCAATCCCCCACCAACCGGTCCCATGGGACAAGTGACAATAACAAGTAAAAGAGTAAGATAGTCAATGCCAACCTCTAGTAACGAAAATGTCAATACAGATAACCCACCCTATCATGAACTCCTAATGACAAAACTCGATAGAGTAAAACGATCGTTCAACTCACCCTATAGACACTCGACTTAAATCGTAGAAACACGTTCTCTACCAAAGTAAGTATACGATTCTAACTGGTATAGCCAAACTTATAGAAACATTCTCTAATCCAAAATTACATTGTAGCAATACAGAAGTATAAGATATTCTTTTCCAACTTAAACCGGACAACGGATATAGATACATCCATAACACACAAATTATATTATATTATATGATCTATAGAAGTCAAATAAGCAAAAAAACAGTTACAATATAACTTTCCCCAATATACAGATCTATATATTTTACATACTAAATTCTACTTAAAACATTTCAAAATTAAATTAAATTAAGGAATATAACAGTATAACTCACCACGGCAGTTTAACGGTGATTGTTGACAGTTAACGGTGGTTGTGGTTGTGGTGGTGGTGTTTTCTATGTGCTGTTGATGCTGCTAGATGTGGAGTGACGATGAGTGCAAATGATACGTGGGCTAATTTACTTGCTTGTAAGTCCCTATTCTTTCCGTTGTTTGTACATCCGACTCTTTTTAGCCTTTTAGGTCTTCCGTAGTAAGAAAAATTAGAACACCATATTCTTTCAGCCACGTCAGCGTCACATCAGTTTTTATCTCTCCTAAAACACCTCCTCGTACTAAGCCCTATTCTTCATCCTATTCTAAAACATTTTATTATTCTTTACTTTGATTATTTTAATAGAACTGAACCTAAATGATATAATTGATGAACCTTTTATATTAATAAATTAAGCATATGGCCTACTTCATGTGCGTCTATTGCGTCCAAAAATTGAATAATGAGTTAGACGCTCCAATGTAGACGCTCGTTCGTATTAGGCGTCCAAAAGGAATATGTGTCGGAAGTGGCGTCGAGATTCCCACTACAACCGGCCTTAGGTGTTTTTATTGAGTATATAGATATGAATACGGATTAGATATGGTAAAGTTGATTAAATGATATAAATTCTGATACGTGTTTCAATCTTATACTTCATAGTAACAGTTATGAAATTGAAGATCTTTTCAAGGAAAAATTAGAAGTTATATCATTACTCTAACTTTATTGATCAAATACATCTCATTTTTTTTAAAATAAATATACGAAAAAACATTCTTGTAATTATAACTTTATCATCTTTATCTTGCAACCAAATATCGTCTCTTGATCTCTTGAATATATAGGACAAATCTACCAGACCTTTAAAAATCTAAGATGACAATAGTTGACCTAGAAAATATAAATTTGAGTTTTTTCAAGATTTATAAGGAGTAAATCAGTTGCCGCCATAAAGTCTCGATGATTGGTTGTATACCCTTGATTTTAGGGCGACACATGGTTACTGACCTATCGTCATAGTGTGCATATATAAGTAAAGCCCATAAAAAGACAATGAGTGACAATAAACATGTACTATATAACATTCTTATGTTAGCTTGAAAATATGTCCATCCTTTATGTTGTGGCCACGGACTAGTATTATTTGCTAAGAGATCTGTCCTGGATAGCTAGCTAAGGACTCCGACCAACATGTTCAACTCTATATCACTGGATGTCAAGGTGGAGACTTACTAACGTGTCCATTCATTTAACCCCACTAAGGGTTACTTATGATGCTCAAATAAATGTCCATTTTTTTTAGCCCGGTCGAAGTATCCAGACAATGGTATTAGTAATTTTACATGACTATTATGCCCGAATACATGCTCCAAAACGCAATATGTCAAGTCGTCATACGCAAGTATCTGATTAAATTTGACGTGAATTATGTGTCGCATATATAAGTAATTTATTAATATTTTTGATAGAAATTTATACATACCATTGTTTTACGATAAGAATATTATCAGAAAAGCTACAATCTATGATGAAAAATTAGCAACACCATTATAATTGTTGCTACATTCCTACTTTAACAACGATTTTATAAACCAAAACTAGTAAAATCATGTTGTATATTTAGCGACAAACAATCATTGCTAAAGTCGTTTATTTTGTGATATTTTGTAAAGCAAACCTGCTTTTTTTAACAATATATTTTTCTCTATGAAGTTGTTGATTT
>JAOEHQ010047780.1:0-10613 GCA_025447715.1 Asclepias incarnata | reverse complement strand
ATAAATTACAAAATTGTATTAATAAATGAATTCATTGACAAAAACTTAAGTTATGAATAATTTTTATTGCATTTTATATATATTATAATTATTAAAAAAAATAGCGATTACGTTATTATGAAAACTTAATATATTTATTCCGCGCATTACGCGGGAAATAATCTAGTATATATTATATATGACAACTATTATGAGAAAATTGCTTAAAAACAAATGTTACATTGATAAGTATAAATAATAACATTTTAGTATTTATTTCTATAAAAACTCGAGGCCATTAAATGAACTCTAAACATGTTTAGGTCCTACGTAAATCTAGAAAACATCCTTTGTTTGTCATCATAATCTTGCTGCTAATGGTGAGTTTCATGGACCCCCCTTTTAAACTATTTTGGGGTGAGAATACACTGCTCAATTTATGGATACAAGTGTTTTAATAGTTTGTGTATGTCTATGTAACAATCACTCATGAAATCCCATTGGTAACTTGAGCCGTGAAACAAACGAGCGAATATTATGGATAATACTATCGGGGTTGACACCCCTTCCCGGGCTAGTCATGCTAACTGGGGAAACGGGCATATAATATTTGAACTAATAGTGTTGGAGTGAAACACTACTTTAAGGGGTAATAATATGTTAAGGCACCGGCACTCAAAGCATATCATATGCAACTATTTGTCTTTTTATATCTTTTATGATATATTACTAAGTGAAATCTTGTGATTCATGTGAATGTTTATGGGAAAAACCTATGAGCTCACAAATATTATGTTGATGTATTTTAGCATGTATCTCTCAGAAAACTAAGATATAGCAATGGAGCTCACTCTGCGAGTCACATCTACATATCTCGTGGAAAAAAAAGGAAAAAAAAAAGAGATTTTCTTGTATTATAGTTACTTTGTTTAGGAAATCTCGTTCAATAATTGTGAACTCGTACATATAATTTTGTAATAAAAAAATGTTATTATTAATAAAAACGTCTCATCTAGAGGTCGTTTGTTATAATTTGTGTTTATGATCTCAATAAGTCACACCGTGAAACCGGGGTGTGACATAGAGGCTCAACCTTATACCTTCCACCGGTAATTGCAACATACGAAAAATCCAATAAACACACCTAACTAACCCACACTTCAACATGAAAACAATCCAGCAGGCTTAACCAAAACGTATGCCTTTGGGGATCAAAAGGAAAGGGATTCTAGACATCCCGGAACATATTTTCAATGAACACTCACACTCAAATAACCAACTCATTTTTCACCCTCTTTAAAAATAACACAATAGCTCCATCCTTATAACTCATCACAGCTACAAACCTTTCCAATGGCAAGAAAGTATATAAAACTAAAATTAGTGGAACCTATACAGTGGACCAGAAGAGGTACCCAGAACAAAATTGAAATATTATAAAAGACACTGAACTGTATCAGACTCAAATTCCCAAGACCTTTAGCTCAATCCCACCTCCTTAATAGAGGCTCAACCTTATACCTTCCACCGGTAATAGCAACATACGAAAATTCCAATAAACACTCCTTCAGATTGAAGCTACCAAACGTAGAGGTGGAAAAGTGGGTCGGTTATCTAAAGTTATTTAAAAGGTTTTATGCATTAATAAAAACTCATTATGAGCAGTTCGAAATCCATTTGACCCATTTCACATTTATGATCAAAAACAGTTGATTGTAATCTCTATTGGTTTATTGACTGTCCTTTTTCCTTTTTGGTTGCAGTTCTTGAGGATTTCTTTCACCTTCGTCTTGATTTTTATGAGAACAGAAAGGTAAGTTGGATAACTATGTACTTCAGTTTATGTGAGAAATAGCAAAATGGGTGGGTTGGAATGAGTCAAAATAGTTTATACGGAATTTAATAGTTCTCATAAATTTTATACCCATTTTCTCTTAAAAAGAAAGAATGACATATAGTAAGTTTTGATCAAGATGGGGTTTTCTTTGATGCTAGAGTTGTTAGTAAACATTTCAAATGTTATTTCATTCACTAATAGTTTTGGTTGTGCCTTTGCAGATAGTTTTCGTGAGGTAAAAAAGAAACAAAATAGACCAAAAAGCGTAAGCTTTTCAGACTAGCAAAAGAGTGGGTAATGTGGCTTACCAAGGTTCTTGTGTGGAGATCTTCAAGGATGGGGATATTCGTGTTTTATTAATGACAGCTTCACCATGGTATGCCTTTTCTTCTACTTCTTATTAGAACTTTAAAAAAGGACAGAACTTTAAAAAAGATGAATCTTAAAATAAGTTCAGGTCGAACACTCGAACGGGCACTTTGTTTATACTTTATACAGGTTAAAACAGATCCTGTTGGGTTGGGCTGGGTTGGCCCTCGATACTCATTTTGCATTTTTGAAGCTATATTTTGAGGGGTTAGCCGGTGCAAGGAAATAGTGCAACGCCAAGGCGACTCTTAAATATCCCAACAATATACTAGCCGCAATGGATGGTGGCCTTGACCCGTTACTTCTTAATGGAATGTATGACCAAGGAATGGTGAGGAAACATGTTAGCTCATCCCAGTTAACTGGCGGTAGCGCTAGCAGTGTGGCATTACCGGGGAAATCTGCCACACCCATATTAGCACTTCCTGCCCCTGACGGATCTGTTCAAACAGTTGGGGGCGACCCGTTTGCAACATCATTAAGTGTCCCTCCACCTTCCTATGTCCAAATGGCAGATATGGAGAAAAAACAACAGTTGCTTGTGCAAGAACAGATGGTATGGCAACAATATGCTAGGGATGGAATGCAAGGTCAAAGTACTTTGACCAAAATCAACAATGGTGGATATATAGCTCCTGGACAACCACCCATGATGCCATACGGATATCCACCAGTTAATGGAGCCGGGTACTACTATCCAACTTACTAATACATACCTACTATGTATTTGTTGTTTATTCATGTGTTACATACATTTGAATCTTATTTTTTGGTTAAATTTTCATTGTATCTGTTCATGTGATTCATACTGCATTTTCTTACTGATGGTAGAAACACATAAACAAAATATGATTTGGTATTGTGGACAATGTTTACAAACAACTAAAAATAACATTAAAGTATACACATCATCATAAAAAAAAAAGTAAATTTTTTTTTTTAAAATAAAAAACTCAAAACCGGTTGAACCGGAAAAACCGGATTTAAAAAACCGGCCTCCTGACCGCGCACCGGTCCGACCGGTCGAACCGGCCGGTCCTGTCTGGTTTTTAAAACATTGATTGTGGGGCGAATGTAGAGATGAGTGCTTTTTGTTGGAATTGATTATATATTCTCCATATTTGTTGTAATGCTTTGTTCCTTTAAGAGAGCATATCTTTTTTTATCCAATTTAGCGAAACTCATGTAATCTAACTGTTTTTTTGTTGCTTCTATTTCCGGAAATGATAATATAAAATTGCTTGAAATACTTTTATAGTGGTTCATGCTTTTTACCACCAACAGAAGTCGTACTAGATGCTTATTTCTCAACACCTAAATGTTTATATGACCTATATATTTATCTACTATAATAAGTTAGTCATATAGATTTTGTGTGCAGTACGAGTATCTTGGTCGGGTAGACATCTTGAAATACTATTTGAACAAGTGTTGGTTCAAACTTTATATATATATATTTTTTTAGAACGGCAAATTATATTACAAGCATACCAGCAAGGCGCTAGCAGCTAAAATACACAACAAATAGTTCTAGAAAACAACACGCAAAAATCTAGACACGACCCAAGGCATTAACTGCGAGGATTACGGTTCAAACTTTATATTGTCGATAGTTTTTTATTTGTTTTTATTTATAAATTTGTAAAATGGTTCAAATTAGAGAATAGTTTTAGCTTAAACTTGGAAATTAAATGGATATTGGTTTGCGGATTTTTTGTGAAATTGTTATTTATGGATGTTATAAAAGTTGGCAGTTTTGGGCTCAATTTGGGTAATAGAAGTGAGTACATTGTAAAAAGTTGGTATATATTTTGCTATAGGCAAAATACTTGAAATGAAATTGATTAAACATGTGCAATGGAGTTTCGATGGTTTAGCAACAAAAGATTTATCTGTGTGTGCATCAGTAGCGAGGTTGAAGATTTTTTTGAATGACCTTAGTCAATCGTGGGTTGTCGAAGTGGTTGAACAGCAAAGCATCTTGAATCACAAATCGCATAAATGCTTCACGAGTGCGCTCCGTCGAATATGCAAAAATACTTCCATCTTGACCCAACGACGATTGACCTTCTTCCGGAACGGTTTTTAACGACTCACAATATTTCTCGATATGATTCTTCAACGTTTTGTTGGAATCTTTACACATAAATTTTCCACATTTTTTACAACGAGCCTTAGTGAGTCCATCCAACATCTTACACAAATCGAAGTTTTGAAAAAGTTCCGCTTTTCTTGTAGTTTTTATTATTGACACCACCGTTGCATGCCGCATTCGAAGAACCAACACCGGTGGATTCGAAGCGGAATTAGTAGCCATTTTTTTAGTGCTTTTGATATTTTTAGTGTTTTTTAGAGTGTTTTGAGCCAAATGAAGTTTTGTAACTAAACTAAACACAACCTACCTATTTATACAAGTTTTAGAATGACAAAATGGTAATTTTTTGTTTAAAAAAAGGGTAACTAACGTCTCTTAACGGCTAGTAAAAAAACCGGGTTCAAAACCGGTTTCTAGACCCGGTTACAGAACCGGTTTGACACAACCCAGTCCCCGACCCGGGCTAGATTTAAAAACCGGGTACAACCCATCGGTTTTTGAGAACCCAAACCGGTTTCTCACCCAACCCGGTTTCTAATCGGGTCCAACTTCGGGTTTTTGAAACCGGTTTTTCTAGACCTGGTTTTTGTGTGAACAGCTATATCAGTTTATGCAGATCTGAATTTTGTAAGTCAATGGGTAAAAGTGAACTACATGGTTTATATGGTATGGTTGTTATGGGCTTTTTTAAATTATTGGCAAATATTGAGATTCTATTTGGTTGTTTATGGGCTTATGAGAAATAAGATGGCGTTGGATTGTTTAAACAAGTGGGCCGTTCATGGTGGTCCGGGTAGCAACTAGCAACAGAAGAAGAGTTGAAGACTTTCAAGATTATTATGGCTTTAAATGAAAGAGGCAGCATAGATATTATTTCATGTGGTGTAATTTGAAAATCATTTCTTGTAATAAGATACTAATAGTTTGGATGGTTTTTTTTTGTTTTTGTTTTAGAGGTTTGGGATGTGCACTAAGGACTTGTAAAGTGCACTCTCCGGTATACCTATAGTAATTATGTAAATATTATTTTACTATTAATAAAAGTTTTCCAAAAGGCAAATGTCATTTTACCCCTCAAAAAAAAAAAAAAAAATGTAAGTTGAAAACACATGATAAATTATACAAAATGAGTGAGTCAGATTTATTTGTATTTTGCTACAATGGATCATCATCTTTAAATAATTTATTATAGTGATTTCTTTAAACACAAGATAAATGGTTAAAAATGGTCTTTTGTAGCAAAATAAAAATGGTTTTTTGGAGCATTATTCGAATAAGTTTAAACGTGGTCCTTATGTAAAGGTGTTATCTAGAAGTCAACGGTTTAAATCTTTATCTTCTGCTCAAGCTTGTAATTTGGAGAGGCCTGTTTCTGAGGATGAAGTTAGAGATACGGTGTGGGATTGTGGTAATGATAAGTCCCCGGGACCAGATGGCTTCACGTTTGGTTTTATTAAGGATTTTTGGGATTTGTTTAAATCTGATATCTTCAACTTTGTGTAGCGGTTCTTTCTAAATGGTTTCATTCCTCCTGGCTGCAATTCTTCCTTCATAACGCTTATTCCTAAAACGCCTAATCCAATGGTTATTGATGATTATCGGCCCATTAGTCTTATTGGTGTTCAATACAAGATCATATCGAAAATTTTAGCTAAAAGGCTATCTTGTGTACTTGATTCGGTGGTGAGTACGACTCAATCAGCTTTCATTAAAGGTCGAAATATTCTGGATGGTCCTATGATTCTTAATGAAATTATTGCTTACTACAAGAAGAAAAGGAAAAAAGCGCTTTTTTTGAAGCTTGATATTGCTAAGGCGTATGATTCGCTTAATTGGGATTATCTCTGTACTGTTATGGGTTTTATGGGTTTCGGTAGGAGGTGGATTAGTTGGATCTCTGCCCGGTCATCTATTTTGGTTAATGGTAGTCCTACTAAGGAGTTTGCTTTTGAAAGGGTCTTAGACAAGGTGATCCGATGGCTCCGTTTCTTTTTATTTTGGTTGTGGAAGGCTTGCACGTTGCTCTGGAAGACTTGAAAAGTTCTGGCTCTATTCGTGGTATTAAGGTTGGTAATCTCTCTCTTTCTCATCTTATTTATGTTGATGATGTGTTGCTTATGGCAGAGTGGTCTGAAGAGAATCTTGTCAACATTAAAATGGCATTTTCATGTTTTTACCTTGCTTCTGGCCTTCGAATTAATATGAGAAAGTCGAGACTGTTTGGGGTAGGTGTTAATGGAGAGGAAATTGATGATTTTTCGAGAATCATGGGTTGTGGTCGTGGCTCTTGGCCATTCAATTATTTAGGTGTTCCTATAGGTGCTAACATGAAAAAATTTGAAGCTTGGAAACCGATAATTGATAAATTCAATAAGAGGTTATCGAAATGGAAGGCTAATATGCTCTCAGTTGGTGGTCGTTCTGTTCTTGTTACTTCTGTCCTTGGGTCGGTTGGTATCTACTTTATGTCTTAGTTTCGATTGCCGGTGAAAGTTAGGAAAAAACTTGAATCTATTCGCGCTACTTTCTTTTGGGGAGGGAATGAGAATCAAAAGAAAATGCATTGGGTCAAGTGGGATGTTGTGATGGCTAGTAAAATGCATGGAGGACTCGGTTTAGGGTCCTTGGATGCTCTTAACATTGCTTTGCTTCTTAAATGGAGATGGAGGTATGTTTCTAACCCGTCTTCTTTGTGGGTTTCGGTTATTAATAATATGTATGGTCCTGTTTCGTTTGGTGATTGGATGCGCACTGGAATCACGAAGACTGGTCTATGGCATACAATTAACAAGCTTGCGGCTCAACTAGATCATGATGGTATTCTCCCTCTTAGTTCGTTTTCATTGAAAGTTGGTAATGGTGAGAGGACTTTATTTTGGTATGATATTTGGAATGAAAATAATAATTTGGCATCGAAATTCCCTCGTTTGTTTAGTCTGGAAAAAAATAAAATGGCTTTGTTAAGTGAAATATGGAGGGATCATGTTTTTGTGAGTGATTGGAGACGACAACTTAGAGGTGGGGTGGAGGAGTGTGAATTTGGTAATCTTCTTTCTTTAGTGAATCAGGTCCATTATAACGATAGCCATGATAGGTGGGTTTTCACTACTTCTACTGTAAACGATTTCTCGGTAAAAGGAGTGCGTTTGTTGATTGATAATAAAATGTTGCCTTTTACTCTCCTGGAAACTAGATGGAATAAAATTGTCACCCGAAAGGTCAACATACATGCTTGGCGTGTTTAATTGGATAGAATTCCAACTCGTGAAAATTTGGCTAGTAAAGGTTTGGACATTCCGTCTACTCTATGTCCCTTATGCGTAAATGATGTGGAGACTAGTGATCATATTTTTGGTTATTGTAATGTTGTTGTTCGTATTTGGCATGGGATTTCCAATTGGCTTCAAATTCCTTCCTTTTCTTTGAATGGTCCTACTGACATGATGACTTTGATTGATAATATGAATTTTTCAAAGGCTAAAAGACAGATTGTTGAAGCTATTGTTATGTGTGGATGGTGGTCTATTTGGAAGTTTCGGAATGAGAAGGTTTTTAATTCGGGGACACAACAAAAGGAGTATCTTATGAATCTTATTATGGCTCATTATTTTCTATGGTTTTCTAATTGGTATAAAAATGGACATATGTCGTGGGTGCAATGGCTCTCCAATCCGCTTCTTCATGTGTAGTTGTCGTTCATTAAGACTTATTTGGGAGTGCATCAAAAACAACCCAGAGTGAAAACCGGTAGCGTGGCTTCTGTTGGTTGAGGATTTTTCTCGTGTCTCTATTTGTAATTGGCGTGAGTTTTTGGATCCTTTTTACACGTTTCGCAGTTCAAGTCTTAAGATGTACTTAGGATCGAGTTGATTTGTAACGATGCTAGGTAGCTTTTTTTTTTTTTTTTGCGATTGCTTTGTAATTGTAAAATTGTATTTTGTTATGGGTGTTTAGTGCTTTGTTAAAATCTCTCTTTATTTAATATATATATATATATATATATTATTTGCTGTTAAAAAAAAAAAAACGAAGTGGGTAGATGCATATACACATGAATGATGACTCATAACGATGTGTATACATACGGTGGTGGTCATGTACACCTTGTTATACTTATCAAAAAACACGTATGAATTTTTCATACAACACGTGTTAGTGTTACTTCTTTTCCGGTCTGTCTTCTGGATATTACCATCAAGTCCCTTTAAAACAAATTATACTAGTACAAAATAGTTTTTTTTTTTTCCTAGAGTGAATGCATGTGAAGGAAATTATGGGGTAAGCAAAGTTACATATAACGAAAATGCCCTCATGTAATTTGTATACGACTATACGAGGAACCTTAATAGCGAAATTATAAGGGCAAAGGTGGAAAAAACGACCATAAGGATGATTTAAGCTCATTTTTTTTTTATAAGAGAGACGGAAACGGTGGTTTTCGATAAAAATGATTTAGGCTCATTTTTTAAAAAGGATGAAAATTGTAATTCGAAGGGTCATTGGAACAAATTTTGTATTTTACCCTTTCTCTTATTTTGACTTTGACGAACGGACCGTATAGTACCTTTAAATGTATGTTGGATGCGAGTGTGATTTGACAGCTTGCCATATAGACCGACAACCTTCAGACAGCTAGCTAGCTCACTCCCCTCCTAGCATGCTCCCTCACCAAACTATATATTTTTTTAAAAATCGATTTCATTCTAGAAATTCAGGGCGCTTTTAGTTAAAAAAAAAATACTTTTGTTTTTTATTTTTTTTATAAAAAAACATAAAAAATAGAAAATACGATCAAATATAGTTTTTTTAAAAAATATTTCAAGAAAACGAAAAAAATTGTTCTCCAATTTTCATTGAGAAATTAAAAAACATCTTTTTATTATTTTCTATATTTTCATTTTAAATTTTAGAAATATCAAATTATTCTAAAGATGGAAAACTTATTCCATTTTCTATAAAATTAAAATGCAAAACTAGAAAACATTTTCAGCAATTAAATGTGCCCTCAACTTTTTGATTTAAAAAATTATTGAATATTTGATGAAAATGAATTTAAATTTGTTTTCGTTAATCTAACATGACAATTAAAAAATTCAAAATTCTATCCCATTAAATTTCTTTCAAATTTTTGAAAGAAACAGTTTTTAAATCTCGACATTTTAGAATTGAGTTCAATTCAAGCCAAAACTAAACTGGGTGGAGTTGAGTTCAACTCGACATAGAGCTCCTTTAATAAACTAGTTTAAGTCAATATTTTTTGTTTCATATGAGATTTAAACTCATGACCTTCTCATTATTAAAGTTATTGGGTATCTTATCGTGATCGATTAAATTACAGCTTATTTGAGTTAGATGAATTAAGAAACCGAAAGAAGTAGTGAAAATGACAAAATAAGAGCACAGTTGGAACCAAATTAAGCATGAGAAAATTGGCCCCACGACGTTCTGCCCGAGTGGTCTACTTGCATCAATAAAGTGATCACCAGGAGTCCAGGACCAGATACTGACCTTTCCTTTGGCTCTTCATTCATAAAATAATTATATTATTTTATACTACTACCACTATCAAAAGCTTTTTCTCAAAATTCTTTTCAACAATTATAATATTATTTTTTTTTAAACGACAATATAAAATATATTAAAAATACTAGTAAGAAACTAGCAAGAACAATACACGATCCAACGAATAAAGAAAAATAAGGAACATAATAAATTTTAACGATACAAGACACACACGTAACATACCTTTTTTTTTTTCTCTCACGTTTTATTCAAGTTAGCTTCGAGATGTTACTTGTGTGGTTATGATTTATGGGGTGTATTAGCATTTAGAGTTAATTACATATTTCGTCCGTATGGTTTACACGAAAATAGATTTTTCATCATTAACTTCTCGAAAGTCCGTGACTATCTTAATAATTTTGAGAAGTTAGGGATGAAAAACCATATTTTCGTGTAAACCACAAAGACACAACGTGTAATTAACTCTAGCATTTACTTACTGAAACTAGTAGTGTATTTATATAAATTGTCATAATTTTTTTTGAACTGCTGTTAGTTTTCATAAATTGTTATAATAAGGTTTTAACAATCTTTAAACAGATATTCTTCAGCAAGCCTGCACAACGGATATAGTGTATTAATTGAATATTCCGTTTTAATATGCATTATGTAACGAATCTATAAGTCTATACTTACATAATAAATTATTTGGAGGGTGTCTTAATTTTTAAATTTTTTAAACATTTCCTTATACATCATATCATTTAATATTTGTATTATTTATATATTAATTGATTATATATTATTTTTATATTAATTTACATAATCAAT